>JARHVA010002573.1:1395000-1637500 GCA_037957365.1 Torreya grandis
CATACACACTTAGGTTTTCATATAATTCATTATTGTAATTTCACTTCAATGTATTGCTAGAATAATCTGGGGTAAAATGTAAAAACTCAAATCTAATCATTAAGTGCTTGATAATGTTTAATATTGACATTCTTACCTTTCTTGGCTTATTCACCATTTCATTAAATTTCAATATCTATGGGAGAATTATCTATTATATTTACTTACTTATAATGACTAAAAACATAATTCATGCATCCCTATTTTATTTACAAGTTCCTATCAGTCATATCCCAATAGTCTTTGTCCTTTTGGGATAGGACTACATTAGGCATATAAGGTCTCACTATGATCTTTTCCACTAGTGAGGCCTTATCCCCTGCATTCTAATAGTAAATTTTTAAATTTTATATGTTTCATTTTACCCCTCCATCACTTTTAAAAATTTATGTTAAGGGAAATATTCAAAATATTCCTTCATATCATCACATCAAGTCCTCTCAAGGCATCATCTAGCAATCACTTGGCAATTCATATCCAATTCAAATTCTAAATCATTTAAAAATTAATAGACCAAGAATCAATTTTTTTTTATTTTAGGTCATGGTCACTCATTTTTAATATTTCAAGTCAATCTATATATTTTCATTCATATAGTGAATATCAAAATTCACACATCCACTCTATGAGGGAGAATTACATTGGCATGAGGTCCTTTTGTGTTATGTGGGTAACACTCATATTATGTGGTTTTTTATGATGAAAGCTCTATTAATTCCCTTTCCTAACTCCTCCATTTTTATTTTTATATCCATTGTGCTTATTATTCAAGAGAAAGGGTTTGTATTTTTTAGATTTTCCACTCTACAAATCAAGACACACAAGCACTTATAAAACACTCATAAATAGGTGCATGTACCCAAATTAGAAAATAAATAAAATGGTCTACCAATATGTGTCGAAAATAATAATACAATGCCATAGTGTGGCCTATCATCCTAGTGCATCCTTATTTCAACATGGTTTGAAATCCCAATTTCAGTTGTGACATAATTAAAAATTCTTTAAAAGCCAATTTTTTTTATTAATAGTCAGTCAACATAAATTTAGTTTGAGATAGGTTTACACATATGTTTATTAATTTAATATTTATAGCTCATTTCAAATTCTATCAATTACTATAATGTACATTTAGGGTTTGTATATTTTGTAACTTAAATTATTTTTCAATATTCTGATGTTTATAACATTTAAATGTTAAATCAAAAATAACATTAAATATGTTTTCCAATTTTGGGGATGATTTGTCATGGTCTGAATCTAATCTTACATAAAAAGACTGATTATAGTTTATTAATTCCTGACTGCTTCAGATCTCAATGCAACTTCATAATATTCCCTTGGATATGTGAAGGCTTACATAAAGAGTGTGCATTAAAAATTCATAATTTGGCCACCCAAAAACCATTATGAATGTTTCAAAATATGGATATCATAAGATATTTTAGAGATAAAAATTTTAAGCCTTACATTATATGCATGGATGATATTTTTGTATAGATTATTAAATCTAGATTTATATGTTAAACTTGTCTTGTACACTTGACAAATATATATCAGGGATCTAGCCTTCAGTTTGACCTTTATCACAACCAAAGGTTCACACTTACCACCTCACTAGGTATAATTACTTATTTATTAGTCCAATCCTAATTATTTTGATTATGTAGATCACCTCTAACCATATAATGCCTAAAATTTGATATATATATATATATATATATATATATATATATATCTTTCAAAATTAGTTATATAATCTTAACAACTTCTTTCATCTTAGGCAGTTGCATTTAGGGAAAGATAAAAACATTGATTATACTATGATTTCTCTAACACAAGTTTCCTTGTCTTAAAAATGCTCAAATTTTCAAATCTTATAAAGTATACGAGTCAACCAAAGAATATCATTAAACCTTCTATGAGGATCATTTAAAAATACTAGTATAAATATAAGTTAAAACCATTTCATTTGGACATATGTAAATTATGAAGTAATAACATATTCAATCTCAATCAATCAATTGCATAACTAGTTATTCTTCATTATCCATCCCTATTTGTATAACAAACATAGGATCAATCATAATATAGGTCTAAATCACTCAAAAGATAACCCATGAGCCATATTTGACAAGTTATAAGTTAGATCACTACATGCATTATCATATAATATATTTCACCCTTTGTGCACACACATTACCATAAATAGGGGATAATACATAAGTTTGAGGCCCTCATTAAAGTATTATATATGTAGGAAATGTTCATTTATAAAGGGGTCTTTGAGGTTAGCTCGACACTGTGAGCCCATTAACCATTTTTTGGTAAGGGAACCTAACTTAAGGTGGAGATATAACATTTGAGATACAAATAATCATCGATATCTTATGTGTGAAATCTAGATGCATCAGATAAAAGGCAACATAAAACACAAAAATACCTAGGCACTCACATCTTGATACAAAAAATATTATGTGCATGATAATTGCATCAAGATTTAGATAATAACATTGATGAAAGTGTCTATAAGATGATGCAAGTGTCAAGGTATCTAAGAAGAAGATTTCCATCATCTAATGATTATTTCCTAAACAAGATAACCTATTTTTATACCTATAGATATTAGATTTGTCTACACATCATTTCACAATCTAAGTATTATTTTTTCTTATAATTATGCAATCAAACAATTATTTAGCATTTTACTTTGCATATTTAGGATTTTTATAAATCAAGACTAAAAGTGAATATCATAAAATAAATTATTTAATTGGCCTACTTAAATAAATTGGTCATCTAACTCTTGAATAACCTATTCTTCCCTACCATTAATTCCAAAAACGTCAATATTTGGTGAACCCAACCTCTATATGTCAACCCTACTTTTACTTGTTATTTGTTTTCCTAATTTAAATTGTAAACATCTTAAAATTTATATTTACATATGTAAATAAAATAACCAATCATGTTCAATATGGATGCACCTAATAGTTATTTCATTATCCAGTACATAATGGTAGTCATTTCTTGTTATATTTCATACATGTCTAAATCAATCAAAAATATAAAAATAGGGAGTAGTTTTAAACAAGAAAAAACTAAAACCTTTCTTTACAACTCTTCTTGTAATGATTTGGAACTTATGCAACAATTTCCTTCTAGGCCTAAACTAGTAATTAAATCTAAAGGATATGATCTTGTTGAGAATTCAAATAATATACATATCAAGAGATCAAATTTTGACTTTGTGCAATAATCAATTATTTATAAGGATATATTTTATGAATCATTATGAAAAATTTTAGTAGAAAGTGACATAACATTGGCTTTGTTTTCCTATATTCTGTAAGATCCAATAATCAATGCAAATCTTGTTACTTTTGATCACACAGATCTATCCTTAAAGGATATCATTGATCTAGACTTGCCTTTATAAAAATACAAATTAATACTCACAATAAAGGTAACCAAAGGAAATAAATGTAAATTTTTTAATTGTCATATCATATTGTAAATCAATTTCTATTTTTTACACAAGTCCCCCCCCATACAAGGATAATATTTTAAGGGAATTACATATGAAAACCTTACCAAGTAATGTGGAGCTACCATATGTGGCCTCTATGTTTAAATCTAACAAATAGACCAAGAATAATATTTACCTTGAAAATAAGGATTTACCACACTAACATACCAATGAACATTGCTTTTATTTATATATTCAAATATCTCTCCATTAAAACATGGATGAAAAGGTTAAAAAAGATGCAAAAACACTAGTCAATACAATGTCACAACTTAATATGCTCACTTATGTATTTCACCTAAGAGACAATTTACATGATTACATGGGTCTCCAGATTTTCTACTTAATAAAATTATGGGGTGGCTACTATTATCTCTCCCTCTTCCCTTAGAGGTTGATATGATTTGACCTAAAAATGCTTATTATGAATATCAATGAGGCATCAAACATTCTAAAAACAAATGTTATAGCTTGAAACTAAGATCTAAGATTTTATGGATAAATGACATCTTACCTTTTAGTCTCCTATAAAGGATTTTGGTTCACAACCTAGTGACCATCCAAACCAAATGATATTTAATGATACATTTCATGATCATTCTGAGAAAACTATAGAAGTAAAACTAACATATCATGTACATCATCCTCCACCATATTATGGGTACCCATTATATGGAAATATTGGCACCCTACAACACATAATACCTCCTATAATTCTAAAGTCTTCTATCATAGTTACCAAAATTCTATGAGAATATCTATTGGAATAAGAAATTTTTGTTCCATGATAGTTTATTATACAACCAACTAAAGTTAATCATGTGTGAAATGTTAAGCAATAAGAAATACCCTTTCCTAGGTTCCCATTAATTGATATCCCTTTACATCAACAAGTTACAATGGGATCTTTGATATATCCTCATTCACACCTCCACAACCTAGAAATTTACCTACAATAAAAAAAAAAAACATATTTTGAAAATGGGTAACAAGACCCACTAATACACCAAGGATATTTAAAAACATTAAACATTGATTTCCTTGAACCCCTATGCCTTCTATTACTACTTCAACACCATGTATTCCTATGATACATTCAAAGAACATCACATATTTAACACATTCAAGTTTGGCACATATACACAATACTTAACAACATGACTAATTTATTATACCACATTCAAATTATAGAAAACCATATGGGAATCCCTTAGATTGGATCATCCAATATCACTCTTTTTATAAACATTCCAAACATTCAAAAAATTAAAAAAATCCCAAAAAATCAAATATTCAAAAAATACCAAAAATATATAGCATTTCACATGTATACTAGATTTTGCATATGTTGTTTACATTATGTTAGTAGATAGCATATCATTTCTACAAACACATATGTTTCACAGGTACTTAAGTGAAATAAAAGTATACATTAGACCCATGATATCTCAAGCATGTAAATGTTTTTCTTTTCCTCTTCCAACACGATACACAACATTGGGAGCATATTGATTTTATATGATCAAGATGAAAAAATGTGATATTTTTTAATGATCATTTTACATTATCTTATAGAGCTTATATATCTTACACATTCCTATAGTCATGTTTTTATCTTACACAGTATATTTGGTATGTTATTCTACATGACATTTTTCTAACACATGTATGCAAGGACTAGTATGACATGTTTATGCTAATTATTGATGCCTCATTACTTCATCTATTTACATTTACTTACTTGGGTGTACTTATTGTTTATTTCTTTGTATTGCATATAGAACATTTGAACATGTTACTTTGCTTATTGGCCATAGTGCCCTTGGTGTCATTTATTTAGTGTGTGGATATTTTACATGTCTTCCACTTGATTGTGTGTCATTTGAACATGCCCATTGTGTGTAGTCTTCTTAGATGCCTCTTTGTGTGACATTTGAGTAATTTGAGTACTTTTACATATATAATTTTCAAATTAAAATTAATAACATAGTAGTGCATAAGATGATAAAGGAAGACATAAAAATTACAATAACAAACAATCAATAAGGCATTCTAAAAGTCTTAAGATCATTATCAAGCTTTCAATACTACCTTTCAATACTTAAAATGAATCAAATGATTTTTGTTTATGCATTCTTGTGCCAAAATGAGGTCCAATTAAATTTTGTATAGTTTCATTTTATTATCTAGGGAGAGGAGGTAAATTCCTATCCCTCACTTGGGTTAAAATTACACTCATAAAGCACTATAAATACATGGATCCCTGGTTTTATGCATGGCAGATATGTAGGTACAAATCTTAAAGATGATTCTTAGGTAAAATAACTTGAAAATATGTGTTCCTTGTTAGACAAGAAGGAGGATTAAGTCAAACTCAAAATAAAAGTAAATAAAATAAATTTTCTCATCCATTCTATGAAGTGAAACTAGGTTCTTGTTAGTCTTCCTTTGTTTAGGTGATTCAAAAATTTATAGATATTGAAAATTATGAAAGGACAAAACATGTTCCGTAATACATAATTGAAGGTCAAATTTGACCATCTACCAATTTTGACTTGGATATAATAAACACTTGGTCAATTTTGACATTATATAATATAATTATTAGATCTTATAGACATCTAAAATTCACCACTCCTTGATAATTACAAATTTTAATATCATATGATACTAATTATCATTCATTACGATAACACTATCCTAACATCACTCTAACATCCCAATTTACATATTTACATCATACCAATGTTGCATTTCATCACATTTTCCTATATCTTAATTAATTACCTACTCATTACCTACATTAACCATTAATAATATTTATCTTTGTGTATCTCCCATGTAGTTGAGCTTACTCCTCATTTGTTCTACTATGCAAGGCACACACCTCTCACATAATATTGTTCACTCCTTGCCCAAAGTTTTCTCATAGTCATATGCATAAGTCTCACTCCATATCACAAACTTCTAAACATTGACCCCTACGTACTCAACACTACATACTCAAAACTACGCACTTCCAAACTTGTAGTCCTATGTGTTACATAAGTCCTGAACCTAGCTCACTAACTTCTATTCCCTTCATGTATGTAGTTCAGTGCACCTCTTAGTCCTACATTATAGTTCATAGCCCCACATGGTTGGTTACTATTGTATTGTACAACACATCTATGAGTCACCTCACCTTAGCCACATGCTTCAAGGGGTTCACCAACTATCATCGAACCTAATGTTATGAGCCCATGATATATTTTATCATTACTTTATTAGTTTAGTAGTTGTTATGGATGCATATACTTTGTAAGTCATCCCGTGAGCATTTTGTTTTATTCCACATTCATGGGAAGTAGTATTTACTTAGATTAGAATTCATATATAAATAAGTGTTAAGGCCAATGAAGGCATCCACAAATTTATTATATTGATAATTATCAAAGGAGGTTTCCCCCTTAAAGTGGTCTATGATCAATATAGTCATTTTAGTGTTTCTACTAATTTTATAAATCTATTATTTCATGCATTTTTATTAATTTTTTGTAGGAGGATCATCTCATCTAGTATCAAAGTGATTTCTAGGGCCAATTTTTTTTCTAAAAATTTTAAACTCTGTTTTGCTGCATAATTTCTTTATAGTATTTTTCTCAAAAATTCCTAACTCTATTCTACTACATAACTTTGTTCTGCATCACAATAATCTTTTTTGGATTAGGGTAAAACTTGATCACATAAATATGGGAAGTTCTTGGGTGAAATCCATAAAAATCAATATGATTACCATAGGAACCCCTTAGTAGCTATTCCATTAAGAGGACCTATCAATGAAATGGGCAACAACCCCTTCCCAATTGAGTAGTTCTCATCCGTGAAGAAAACCAAGAGTTATTGTTAAGAGATAAATCTACGACCAAATTTGTTTTGGAGATTGGTACACACTTAAACAACATTGGTGTCTATAGTGATATCTTTAAACCCTTAGGCAACCATTAAAACTTGGGGCTCATTTCTAATAGTTTTAGCATAATACTAGTAGAGTATTAGAAAGTCACCATAGTAGATCTACAAACTTGTTTTAACATATTCCCAGTAGATATGTCTTATAGAGCACAGTAACTAGAAATAGAAATATAAATAGAAGAAAAAATATTAAAATCCCCTTTACCCCTTTCGTTTCACCCAAATTTAAAACTTTCCTTACTGAACGTGTCTTAACTCTAGTTTTCCTATCCATTGCAAAAAAAAAATATTATTTGGGTCATGATAGTAACCTGAATAAGATAAAAAAAAAAGGAGGATGAATTTACCACCCTCAAGACCCACATAAAATATCTTGATGAAAAAATTATTTGCATCAATCTTCAACATACCACCATGAACAATAGATGACATCTAGAGTCTTTTTCAGACACTAGGTTTTCTTCTAGTAATTATTGTGGGTTGAAGCTTAATTTTCCTTGATTCAATGGTGTAGATTCAACTAAATGGATCTATCAAGTGGAAAAATATTTTAGTCTGCATAATACTTTTGATTTCAACAAGGTTCCACTTGCATTCTTACACATGGAACTTAAAGCCCTTCAATGGTGTCGTTGGTATACCAAGGCTCATGATGAACCCATATGGACCAATTTTTTCACTCTTATTTTGTAATGGTTTGGCCCTAGTATTTTTGATGACTTCATTAGAGTACTCACTAAACTTTTCCAAATAGGAAAAATGAGATAATATCAAATAAAATTTGAAAAAATGGCCAATCACACAAAGGGATTGTCTGATGAATTATTCAAGAGTTAATTTGTCAATGGACTAAAGGATGCAATTCAATCTGAGGTCCAAATTTTCTAGCCAAACATGATGATGGAAGCCTTAGGGTTGGTTAAGTTAGTAGAGAACAAGATCATAGTTCAATAATGATTTAAATCTAATTTTGCTCCATTCAAAAATATAGCTCCATAATGATCTCAAACAATGCCAACCCCTAGAACCACTCTTATCAAGCATTTGAATGAAGTAGAGATGCAAACTTGTAGAGAAAGAGGACTATATTATAAATATGATGATAAATTCAATTAGCGACATCTATGTGTCAAGAAAATGCTATACCTATTGGATGTGAACTCTCCACCTAAAACTAATGATTGGGAATATGTTTAGGATACAACAAATGATCTTGAAGAAGCTCAGCTGATTGTGAAACTTGCTTCTTAGGAAGACCAACTAGAGATCTCTCTCCATGCCTTAATAGGAGTTACTACCCCCACAAACCATGTGGGTCAGGGGATACTTCAAGAAGCTCACTTTCATAATACTCATTGATTTAGGTAGTACTCATAACTTCATTGACCCTTGGATCACCAAATAGATTGATTATTTTATCCATCTTTGCTCCAACTTTGAAGTCATGATTGCCAATGGGAGCACATTAAATTGAAAAGGGAAGTGTCATAATGTGTGTATCTACATTGGATATTATAAATTATAATCCAACATGTTTTCCTTGCCCTTAGGTAGATGTGATGTTATTTTGGGAGCTCAATGGTTATGTACACTTGCACCCATCTTATAGGATTTTTTTGAACTTTGGATGTAGTTTTTAGATAATAGGCAAAAACACACATTGAAAGGCTTACAACCAGGATCTATCAACATCATGAGTTAAAATCACATGGAAAAACCTTTTAAAAATAATTCACATGGCATCATTTCCCAACTTCATTCCATTCAAATGTAACCATCAATAGTCTCCACTACTCCTTTTGACCTAAAAATCATTTTATAGAGGTATGCATGTGTTTTTTCCAAACCAATAGGATTACCACCTTCACGGCTAGAGGACCACCATGTTTAACTCCTTCTTGGAATAATTCCTCCTAATATCAAGCCTTATCACTACCCATTTCAACAAAATACTGAGATTGAGATGATCATTTGAGACTTACTAAAGCAAGGCATTATTCACCCTAGTACTAGCCCATATTCTTCCCTAGTTGTCGTTGTTAAAAAAAAATATGGGTCATGGCACCTATACATTGATTTTTGTGCACTTAATCACCTCATAATCAAAGGTATGTTCCCAATTCCTATTATTGATGAGATTCTTGATGAGCTTCATGGCACTCATTTTTTCTCCAAGTTAGATCTTTGCTCAAGATATCATCAGATCTAGATTCATGAGGATGATATCCCTAAGACAAATTTTCACATGCATGAAGGCCACTATGAGTTCCTAGTAATGCCCTTTGGCTTCACTAATACTCCTTAAACATTCTAGGCATTGATGAATAAAATATTCTATCCCTACCTGTTAAAATCCATTCTAGTCTTCTTCGATGATATCCTCATCTATAGTAAAACATGGTTTGAGCATCTCCAACATCTGGAGCTCACACTGCAACTTCTCTCTGACCATCATCTTCATGAAAAATAGTCCAAATGTACTTTTGTATATGATGAAGTGAAGTATCTCAAGAATTTTGTTTTATCCCAAGGGGTTTGGGTGGATCCTAAATAAATAACTATCATGACAAATTGGCAGCATCCTCAGACACTGAAGAGCCTCTATGGTTTTTGGGGTTTGAATGTATACTATCACAAGTTTGTCAAGGATTACAAGAAGATTGTATCTTTTCTAAAAACTATGTTGAAAAAGGATGATTTTACTTAGATATAAGCTATTGAGTGTGTATTTGAAGAATTTAAATAAGCTATGTGTACTATACCTTTTCTAGATATGCTAGATTTTGCCAAGACCTTCATGATCAAGAATGATGCTTATGAAAATAGACTTGGTAATCCTTTTAGGAAATCATTTTTAAATCAAAACTAATCACCAGAGTCTAAAATAATTCCTATTATAATGGGTCTCTACCCCATCACAATAGAAATGGGTCAACAAAATCATGGGTTTTGACTATGAGATAACTTACAATAAAGGTAAGGATAATATTGTGGCTGATGCTCTATCTCACACATTTGCAAATCAAGCTTCCTTTTTAGCTATTTCCATGCCTATTCTAAATTGGTTAGATACTATACAATAGAGGTATGTCAATGACTCATCATTATCTCAAAAAATTCAATAGTTTTCCACTAATCCCTTAAACATACCACATTTTTCTTGGAATGTGATGCAGGAGCATCTAGCAAGGACTAGTTGAATAAGCCTTGGATAGGCATTAGCCTAAGCAATTATATAAGTTTCCCTCCAAGTTATATTTTCAAATATAATGTTTGTCATGTGGAGGAGAAATAAGGACTAAATATATTTTGTATGGATTTATTAGTTGTCAAAGGATTTCAATAATCCTATTATTGTTGTAATCATCCACAGATGGCGTGGAGTCAAGTATAGTTAAAGAATTTCCTTATTAGATGAATAGTTGAGTCTTTATAGGACAATGCAAGATTCAAGGAGATTTGATTTCCTTATTGATGAATCCATTGGACCGGCCATAAAACAAATCAACTACAAGTTAGCTGGCACAAGAGGAGGAAGAGAAGATAGAGATTTGTAGAGATCATGAAGGTTCGTGAGTTGAAAAATGGTAGATAGTCATGAGGTCGAGGATGTCTGCAGGTGGCACGAAGTCAAGGGTTTCAGTTTGTGGAAAAATAATGTGAGGATAAAATCATGATTTCCAGCAATCACGAAGGGTTTTTCGTGAAGAATCATAGAAAGTTTTTGAGGAGGTAGAAGGTGTGTGGAGTTACTCAACAAGGGATGTGAGTTAAATTGTAGAAGGCACAATCCAACAAACATTCACGACGAAAGACATTAGACCTGTGAGGAAGGGCGGTGGTTTGTAGTCATGATGGGAAACATCAAGCAAAGAGCATAAATTTGCATAGTTGCATAACTAGTCATGGAAAGGTCATGGGGAAGTACAAAAGGGTAAGAAAGGATCAGTTCAAAAACATGTGCCAAATGAAGTTGGTGCTAAACCTAAAGGGGCTAGTGAATCTGCGACTGCAAAGCAGAAGAAGAAAAAAGGTGGAAGAACTGTCCAAGAGGATGAAGATCTGGATAAAGTTTTAGCAGAGTTAGGGGAAGGCCTAGCACTGCCCAAGCTTATGGTAGACAAAGTGCTTAAGCCCAATGTTAATGGCAATGTTGAGAAGAAGGATAAGACAAAAATAGGCAGCGATAATGGGAAGGGGAAACTTGATATGTTCTCCTTGTTGGTTGATGTGGAGGATGATGATGGGGATGTGGAAGAGTCTGATATTGTGGATAAAATGGGACCAAATGATGTGGATGATGATTCAGTCAAGTTGATGTTTACTGGGAAGAAGAAAGCGAAGGGATAGAGATGCATGGAAATTGGTCATGAATTGCTTTCAAAAGATGCTAATTCATATGAAAACAATAAGCACCATCACTTGGCCCTCATTGATCATGATTTAAAGAAGAAAATGACACTATTGAATTTCTTTGAATAGAGCCCCCTTGATAGATGTAAGTTGATTTGTAAACTGACTGGTGACCTTGTCAACAAAACAAAAGAACACATCTGGAAGCATATAAATGGGAGAAAATTTTAGAATAAACTAGTTCAAAAAGAGGTAGAGAAAGAGAAGTTGTGTAAGGGAGATAAGAAGTTGGAAAATGGATCATAATATAAAAAAACTAGAACCAAAGTTGAGAAATAGAAAAGTGTAGAAATTGGCAGTAGTGATTTAACTCTGAATGCAGATGCTGACTCTATGAGTGATTCTGAATAACCAAATTTTTGGACTCCTTCGGTAGGCAAGTGATGGGATTATGATAATGGCAAAGATGAATATTGAAATGTCTATGGGAAGTTAATGGAAAATAGTCAAACCCAGATGGTATTTCTAGAACAACACTTTTATCAATATATCTATTTGCAGTTGAAAAAAATTAGTGCATCAATTTTGGTACCAGAGCAGTCTAGGGATAGTGCATCATTTTGGTATCAGAGCCTAAAGCTCTTGGAATTTGATAATTTGTTAATAAGTTGCTACAGAATTAAGAAAAGAGATCTTTGGAATGGTTGCATTTGTTAATGATGTTGCAATTGTGAAGGATTTGTCAAAAGGATCAATAGGACAAAACACTAGAAGACCCTGTGGAGGAAAGGTATGAGTAATCTATGATATTTGATTTGAGTTTATTGTGTTTGAGAAGCAATCAAGTGAAGAAGTTTTAGGTTCAAGACAGTCAAGCCATTGAGGCTTAAGAGGAGAAGAAGCCAAGGAAAGCTTAGTGAAGATCCAAGAGAAGCTCTAGAAGAAGAGCATAGTGAATGCTCAAGAGGAAGATCCAAAGCAAGGTAAGCTTCGATTTAAGAAATTATTGATATTTGGTTAAAGTAGTGTCATATAACCATTAAGTAGGATCAAAAGACTAGGATGCAAAAGGCCTAGGTGAGATCAAGGAGATTGTCAAAAGACCAGTCAAAGAGAAAAGGCTTGGGTGAGACAAGGGATCAAAAGACCAAGGTGGAAAAGACTTGGGTGAAGATCTCAAAAATGGAAGTATTGTTGAAGACACTATAGAGCATCAAGGTACATGAGAGTAATAAGAAGGAAGCAAGCATCCAAAAGAAGAGAGGTATGACTAGTATTGAAATTGATAAAGAGATTGCTAGTTTGAAAAGAGATTTAGCTAAGTTTGCAGATAGATATGAGTCTTGGATGTAGATGGACAAACAAGAATGGGTATGGCCAATGAAGAAGAGGATGAAGTGGCCAATAGATCTCCTAATGAAGAGGAGAAGAAGGCAAAATGAGATTTCCAATAAGAGAGAAGCCCATAGAGGCAAGAGGATGAGTAGGTTGCCAAGTGAGCAACAAAAAGAGAAAGAAGTTGTGACAAATGTTCTCATTGAAGAGAACAAGAGAAGAGAAGAAAGAAAAGATGAAGTGCCAGGAAGATCACTTGAGAAGATGAGAGTGTTGGTGAAGAGAACACTCATAGGGACCTTGTGGTCTCTTGTTTTTATATCTAATGTTGTCTTTGCATGGGTAATTACAGGTATGAGCAGCCTTATGAATGTCAAGAGAAGGGCCTTGGAGAGTGAAGAGATTGGTGCAAGAGAAGACACCAAGTGCACAAGTGAATGTGTAAGAGAAAAGAAAAAGTTTGCTGCTGTTAAAGAAGAGGAGATGCATTGGTTAATGCATGAAGGAGGTGTTGAGGACTCCATACAAGCAAGAGGAGAGATAGAAGATGAGGATGACTTCCATGATGCTATTTAATGCCAAGAAGAGGCAAGAGAACAGTCAAGCACAAAGGAAGAAGAAAGTACAAACAATCAAGAAGCTATGCAAGTCAAAGAACTAATGGATCAGCCCATTAAGGAGGTAAAAGGTGTTAAAGTTGTGGAGATGAATGAAGTCCATAGTTCAATGGACAATTTTTTGAACCAAGAAGAACAAGAAGATCTAGAAGACATGTATGAAGATGAAGAAGCATGGAAGTGGGAGATGACATCTGAAAAGGAGATGAGGAGAAGGACATATCTAAAGAGGAAGAAAAGCAAAATGAAAGACAAAGACTATCAAAGATAAATAGTATCATTGGCATTCACAACAAGACCTTGGGATCCATGCATATAGTGAAGACTAATGCATGGAGGAAGCATTTCATTTAAACTAAGGTTCAAATTGTTTCTAGAGGGAGAGTATGATGTAGGAGCATCTAGCAAGGACTAGTTGAATAATCCTTAGATCGGCATTAGCCTAAGCAATTATATAAGTTTCCCTCCAAGTTATATTTTCAAATATAATATTTGTCATGTGGAGGAGAAATAAGGACTAAAAATATTTTGTATGGATTTATTAGTTGTCAAAGGATTTCAATAATCCTATTATTGTTGTAATCATCCATGAATGGCATGGAGTCAAGTATATTTGAAGAATTCCCTTATTAGATGAATAGTTGAGTCTTTATAGGACAGTGCAAGATTCAAGGAGATTTGATTTCCTTATTGATGAATCCATTGGACTAGCCATAAAACAAATCAGCTGCAAGTTAGATGGCACAAGAGGAGGAAGAGAAGATAGAGATTTGTAGAGATCATGAAGGTTCATGAGTTGAAAAATGGTAGACAGTCATGAGGTCGAGGATGTTTGCAGGTGGCACGAAGTCGAGGGTTTCAGTTCATGGAAAAATAATGTGAGGATAAAATCATGATTTCCAGCAATCACGAAGGGTTTTTCATGAAGAATCATAGAAAGTTTTTGAGGAGGTAGAAGATGTGTTGAGTTACTCAACAAGGGATGTGAGTTAAATCGCAGAAGGCACAATCCAACAAAAATTTGTGATGGAAGACATCAAACCTGTGAGGAAGGGTAGTGGTTTGTAGTCATGACGGGAAACATCAAGCAAAGAGCATGAATTTGCATAGTTGTGTAACTATTCATGGAAAGGTCATGGGGAAGTACATAAGGGTAAGAAAGGATCAGTTTAGAAACAAGTGCCATACGAAGTTGGTGCTAAACCTGAAGGGGCTGGTGAATCTGTGGCTGTAAAGCAGAAGAAGAAAAAAAGGTGGAAGAATCATCCAAGAGGATGAAGATCTAGATAAAGTTTTAGCAGAGTTAGGGGAAGGCCCAACACCGCCCAAGCCTATGGTAGATGAAGTGCTTAAGCCTAATGTTAATGGCAATGTTGAGAAGAAGGATAAGACAAAAATAGGTGGCGGTAATGGGAAGGGGAAACCTGATATGTTCTCCTTGTTGACTGATGTGGAGGATGATGATGGGGATGTGGGAGTCTTCTATTATGGATAAATTGGGACCAGATGATGTGGATGATGAGTCATTTGAGTTGATTTTTACTAGGAAGAAGAAAGCGAAGGGATAGAAATGCATGGAAACTAGTCACGAATTGCTTTCAAAAGACGCTGATTCATACAACAACAATAAGCACCATCGCTTGGCCCTCATTGATCGTGCTTTAAAGAAGAAAATGGCACCATTGAATTATTCAAACAGAGCCCCCTTGATATATGTAAGCTGATTTGTAAACTGACCGGTGACCTTGTCAACAAAACAGAAGAACACATCTGGAAGCATATAAATGGGAGAAAATTTCAGAATAAACTAGTTCAGAAAGAGGCAGAGAAAGAGAAGTTGTGCAAGCGAGATAAGAAGTTAGAAAATGGATCAAAATCAAAAAATACTAGAACCAAAGTTGAGAAACATAAAAGTGTAGAAATTGGCAGCAGTGATTTAACTCTGAATGCAGATGCTGACTCTATGAGTGATTTTGAATAACCAGATTTTTGGACTCCTCCGATAGGCAAGTGATGGGATTATGATAATGGCAGAGATGAATATTGAAACCTATATGGGAAGTTAATGGAAAATAGTCAAACCTAGATGGTATTTCCAGAACAATGCTTTTATCAATATCCCTATTTACAGTTGAAAAAAATCAGTGCATCAATTTTGGTACCAGAGCAGTCTAGGGATAATGCATCAGAATGGTGCTTCTCAATGATATAAGGGTTCTCTAGTGGTTACCCAAAGCACATACCTTCAGCAGGTTGTATTCTATGAAATCCATGTTTCTCCATATTCCAAAAACATAGGGTTTCTCAAAACTTATGAGCGAGAATGATGCAACTTATTTTGGAAGGGAATGAAAAAGGAACTTTAATAGATGTTGGCTGCATGTGATACCTACCAATGCAACAAAGGTGAAACAACACTCATCCCTAGGTTGCTCAAACCCTTTCCCATCCCTACCAATATTTGGATATATATTTATATGGATTTCATTTAATGGCTCCCTAAATATGGAGGGAAAATGGTGGTCTTAGTTATGGTTGATCTCCTCTCCAAATATAGTCATTTTTGTGCCCTCAACCATCCCTATACTACCTCCACAATCACATAAATTTTCATGAACTAAATTCTCCATCTTCATGGCATTCTCTCATCCATTGTCTTAGATCATGATGAAACCTTCACCAACCATTTTTGGATAGAGCTATTTTGATGCACTAACACCTAATTGAAGATGAGTTATGGGTACCATCCAAAAATAGATGGCTAGACTAAAATTGTCAACAAATGATTGGAAACTTTCCTTTGTTGCTTCACTTAAAATAACAACATCAGTGGGCAAAGTGGCTCCATCTCACTGAATGGTGGTACAATACCTCCTACCACACTTTAATGAAAATGAATTCATATGAAGTAGTCTATGGTCAAGAACCACTAGTGTTCCTTCTGTACACTCTCAATAGTTCATCAGTTTAAGTGGTCAACATGATTCTCTGAACCCAAGATTATATCCTCAGTACCCTATAGTAAAATCTTCATATGGCACAAAATTGAGTAAAACAATAGTCAAATCAACACCATTTTGGGTACACTTTTTAAATAAATGATATGGTTTTTATTTTTATGTATCCCTATAATAAATCCTCCCTAAAAATCAAAGGGAATTATAATCTAACTCCCAAGTTCTATGGGCCCTATAAGGTTCTTTAAAAGATTGGGTCAGTTTCTTATAAGTTGGATCTCCCACATTCTTGCCAAGTTCACCCATTATTTCATGTCTCTTGTCTGAAGAAAGTTCTTGGCATAAACATCAGAGTGTAGACTCTTTTACCAAAACTTGATAATGAAGGATCTATTCTTCTTGAGTTAGAGGTAATCTTAGACAAGTGCAGATGCCAACTTCACTCCTGCTCCATCACTAAGGTTTTAATTCAGTGGCACAAAATGAAACCATAGGATGTAACATGGGAACCACTATTTCAAATTTAACACTAATTCCCACATCTGAAGCTTTAAGGACAAATATTTTTCTAAGAGGGAGGGTATGTTATGAACCCATGATATCTCTTTTATTTACTTTGTTAGTTTAGTAGTTGTTATGGATGCATATACTTTGTAAGTCATCCTATGAGCATTTTATTTTATCTGAAATTCATGGGAAGTAGTAGTTACTTAGATTAGAATTCATATATAAATAAGTGTTGAGGCCAATGAAGGCATCCACAAATTTATTTTATTGAGCTTGCTCAAAGGAAGTTTCCCCCTTGAAGTGGTCTGCAATCAATATAATCATTTTAATGTTTCCACTAATTTTATAAATCTATTATTTAATGCATTTTTATAAATTTGTTGTAGGAGGATAATCTCACCTAAAGATGAACCAACATAATCATCTTCTTAGTAAATAGTAGTGATTGTAATTGAGTTTGTATTCTAATCATATAAGTACGTAACATACACATTTGGCCTAAGATAAATACTACACACAGACATAACATAGATACCATGATCCACGTATCTACTCGGTAAAACATGTAATGTATCACATTATATCACTTTTCTCTATTCTCTATTAATAAACAAAGATTGCATTTCCTACAAGTAAGACTTTTACTCCATTGAATGTGTTTAGTTGTTTCATTCTAAATTATCTTTCTCATTCACTCTACATAACCAAAACTTGGTTATCCACCACATGCTTAGTCCTGGGCCCTATGATGTGGATCATTGGTATCATAGCTAAAAATATCTATTCCTTTATATGATTATAAAAATGTAAGTGTAACTTGAGAAGGAAGGTTTTTTAATTGGTTTTATTTCAGAATATATGGAAGAATGTCGTAGCAAAAGTAAGATGGATGACACCCAAAAGTAACTCGAGGTAGAATTTGAGGTATAAAAGCTCATTGTTAATGTATTAAAGGCAAAAAACACATAAATATTTGGCCACTTATATAAATTAATGGTATAGATCAATCCAATGCCTTCTACTACACCTCCATAATTGTCTCAACAATGGTTTAAACAACAAACCCCTTTCAAAGTTTAAGTCAATCTCAACATCCCTCTATTCAAAGGCATGATCGATGCCAAAAAATTAGATTCATATGTTCAAAAACTCAAGGCATACTTCTCATTAAAATTTTCACTAATGTTGAGAACATCACCTTTGTAGTAATAAATGGTCCATATCAGTCATTCACTGGTGGGAGAGCTTTAGCATGTAGAATGCATAACAATACATTCTAATTAAATCTTGGAAGAATTTTGTCGACATGATAAAGAGGAATACTACCCTTTACACCACTTTAAAGATGAATACATCAAGTTTCAAAAATTTCACTTAAGTAAAAAATAGTCCTTGAAAGACTACACCAAAAAATTTCATGACTACTCTATGTACCTACATGAGAACTTGAGAAAACAACATAAGGTGTTAAAGTACATTAGTATCCTCTCACCTTATATCCACGTGAAGATGGATTATTGACTTTTGGTACTTTAGGTAAATCATATCATAATGATGGAAAGATCAAATCTAAGGCAAAGATAAAGCAACATGTCACCTCTTCATCCAACATGATTCAAAAGGCATAAGCAATAACACACTTCTTGCAAAGGAGAGAAACACTAGAATACTACTGTTGGACCCCAAATGTTGGATAAGTATTTTGGTAGTGGCATATAATGAGCATGGAGCATAAGGAGCATGGAGTGAAAGTTATACAAGTGTAGAAGACCATGTTGAAGAGATCATGACATGAGAATACCCAATTAGAGGGGAGGCATAACAAATGGATAACCTAAGAGTGAAGGGCTTAGAATATAAATGAAAGAATTTGGGAGCTTGAAGGAAGTAGGAAATGGTTAAGGAGTAATTCTCAAGAGTGGAATAGACTTCAATCACATGATTTTGGCACCAACCTGCATGAAGATAGACACTTAGCAACAAAGGTCCAACACAAAATAGGAATATAGGGGTGCAAAGGCCTAAGTCCTTAGGAAAATAAATTAGATGACTTTCATGACTCTCAATTCACTAGATATCATTAGATAGTCATTATAAGTGTTATAACTATTGTAAAAACTAGGGCAAGGAGAACCAAGTATAAATACCCCTATATAGAGCTTTGTAATATTGCTGATCATTTTTGTATAATGATTGATAATTGGTGGATAGCGTAATCATGAAAATCATTAAAATTTTTATATTACACTATAGTTTATAGTTAATTTGTATCGCTGAATTGCCTATACATATATAAATTATGGATCTAGTTTGGATATAATGAATAAAATCTATGTTATCTAAACATGAGCAATGATTACTTTGAATATTATGGAAATGGTTATCTTAATAGTGTTTGTTCACTTAACTAAACTGAGGTCCATAGTTGTGTATTTATTTTTTGTTTAGTCATTAAATAAGGTATATGTTCAAGCACTAATATATGACAAGTATACTACCACATGATGAAACCTATGAGAACCAATTTCTTACTAAGTGATTCAGGTGAGCATGCAAGAATGGTCTTGTGTGAAATACCAACATGCCAACTTGTTGGGTACTAATTACTTTAGTGCATGCAAGAATAGTCTTGTGTGAAAGGCAAGGTCTAGATAGAAAAATAACCCAACATTTTCATTCTATTACCGAGACACATAACACTTTTCGTGTAGTGATGGAAAATTATCGAGTAGTTATCTCTCAAAAATATTAAATGATGACTTACTAGTGTCAAAAATAACTTTGCAATTCCATATCTTGAACCAAGACTTTCTACACATGTATGGGTTGAATAAAACATTTATATTTCTTTATATGAAACTTTATTTTTGTAAGTCCTTGTTCATTTTCATACTTTACTTATAGCCTATACTCAAGACTAATAAAGAAATTTTGGACAAAGAACAACTTGGATGATAGAGCGTTAGATGGACTTAGCAAACTTGGGAGTGCCATGGACACTAGTTGTTGATGTCTAATGGATAGGGGTGTTAAAAATATACATCTTATAGTACACTGTATCCACTTATTCCTATCTAAAATAATCAAATTTCTAGATTCTATAAGAAACACATGGTCAGTATCTCAAGTATTTCCCACTAGAGGTGAAGAAGTTGTTTATTGACTCTGAACTTCAAGTTTTTTTATGGAAGGATAAGCTCCTCCTTGCATGACCAACATAGTTGGGATGGGAATACATGGGTGTTAGTGAAGGATTATTGGTTTGGAATGGTATCTAATCAGTAGGAGTTGTAGAAGCCCAAATATGATGAAGCACTATAAAGGATTATAGGTGGAAGTGGCATAAGAAGGGGATGGGAGGATGTAAAAAGTGTTGTTAGGATCTACAGGGAAGCAAAAGAACATAAGGAGGACTCTCCAAATTTTGGACTCCACCAACACTAAATTTCATATATGTAGGAGAAACTAGCCAAGTAGTGGAGACTGAAAAACTCAAATTAAACCAAACAGTTCCCCAACCATAGTGCAAGCTCATGATTTTGAGTTAGATGAATTAATCATACACAATTGGGATATAGATAGTGTAGACTCAGATACTGACCCTCTAATAATATCTTTAGTATAAATGTTTTTAGATCATAGCGTATTATCTTTTTCTTTTCATGTTCAATATAGTTTCATGGCCCAACTTGGTATGACTAGTGGTCCTAACATCTGTAGTGGGAAAAGTACTAGCCTAGATATAGTGAATCAACCTACTATAGTGCCCAATATCTTAGGTGTTTCTACTAGAGGCATGAGAGGTGGACTAGGTGATGGATACATTGGTGGACTAGGAGGTGGCATAGGAGGAAGTGGTGGGCTTTTCCTAGGAGCAAGAGGACTTATAGGTTGTCAAAATCCACCATTGAAAGTGACTCAACCAACTACCATGTAATATGAAATGACACCTCATTTTATAAAATATCAAGGCATGGAAAACACCATAGAGCATGTTCATAAGTGTGAAATCATCTAGAGATCATGAAACATAACCTCCTCTAAGCAGAAAGAAACACAATTTTCAACCACACTTCTAGAGAGAGAGCAAAAATGGTATAAGAAATATGATCCTCAATAAGTAATAATTGATTATGATGAGATTAAAATAACATTTCTCCAAGAGTTTTATATTGTGGAGTTTAAGCAACAAAGTATTTCTACACTAAAGGATATAAAATAAGAACTAATTGAGATCATATAAAAGTATAATGCATAATTCAAGACATTCTTATCTAAGCTTTCATTAAATATAAATGTATCTTAGCATGATTAGTGGTTTGTGGGAGGGTTGTTATTCCCCTTTAAATAGACATTATCTCAGTGAACCATTACTAGCTTGTCAAGTGCTTAGAAGTTTCCCTCTACCCTAAAGCTATTAGAATCATCGACACTAAAATTTATCCTTTTCTGGAAGATCAAATAGATTAAATGGAATTAAATCTAGAAAATTTGACTACAAACATTTCTCATGACACTTATAGTGTCCTATGGTGTACCAATTATGAGTCTGAGGGCCATAATAGAAATAATTGTCCTCGTAATAACATCTGCACTATATTCAAGTAGTCCCATGAAATTTTCCATGATGAGCATTATGTTCACTCTTATCCTTTGTTACAATGGGACACATAGACTAAAGTGTCCAACTACTGTGAGATATATGATTCATATACCCATGACACTAATGATAGTCATCTCATCAAAAATATTCATGAGGTGCATGCACATGGTATGTGTTAAGATTATGTTTCAAATAATCAAGAGAATGGTGGGTATCATGGATAAGGATAAGGACAAGGATGAGGAGATGGACATTTTCCACCATGGACATGCTACAAATGTGGTTATCTAGATCACTACCAACAAGATTGCCCAGTCTATCTAACAAGTTTTTTTTGTAAAAATGATCATTGTATAGAGGAATGTCCTAATTTATACATGACCATCATAAAAGAAAGGAATGATAAGGGTGTTAGTATGATACACATTAATAAGACACACTATTGACCACACTCTAGTACTCCAACATCCTAATAAAATAACATTATAATGTGAATTGGTGGACATATCACTCCACATCGATTCCTCTCATTACAAAGGTACAACATGAAGAGCCTTCTACAACTAGGTATCTTGATGCTCAATAATAGAAGGAAATTCTCCAAGAGATCATGACTTTGATAATGGAATTATAAGGGGATACATAATTTATTAAGGATTGTGATGCTGCCCAATATGTTGTTATGCAAAAGGCCACATATCATCAAGACATGATGTGGGATGATTTCCAAGAGATTTGAAAGTGCATGTTGGATGAGGATATTATACCAAAATTAAGTAATTAGATTAAACATCAAATTCCAAAGATAACTAAATATCATTGATTAAACCATGATCGATGACAAGATTCTCCTATTCCTCCTATCCCACAAGAGGATAAATAAATATTGGTGAATGCTACCATCGATTGATGGGTGATTTAAGACATTATAGTCACCACTAGCACTGAGGTTAATGTCTTAAAAAATAATGCATGGTGAAAGATAGTTATCCTGACATTGTAATCCTCACCTTATATATTATTCATGGCCAATAATATGAGTGCTCTACCAATTGGCATTATTAAAGATGAAACTATGGATATCCTTTGGGTAACTTTTAAAACTAACTTTGAAATTCTATAATTATATGAGGCTTATGACTTTCCAACCCTATTGGTTCATCCTTGGTGCTATACTAACAATTATGATTTAAGATTTAAGAAGAAATATATTATCTTTGAAAACACTGATCAACATGTCATCATCCCATTAGACCAAGCACATGGGACCCCTTATGTTGAACCTATTAACATGGATGAGGATATTAATCACATATAAACTATCACATTTCAAGATAGTGAACATCATGATCCTACTCCTAATGGCTTCCTCTGATGGAGGGATACATAGTCCCTCTCTGATACTATAAGTAATGCCTATGATTATTAGGTGCAAGGTGACTATGATCCTAGTGGAAGAGTGTGTGGTACCATTAGCAGTCATGAAGATAATAAGTGAAAGCATCACAAGTGCCATAAGTTTGTTCATCTTGTCACTGGCTAAGTCATATAAGGACCGATTTTGGATACATCACTTGAAAGGATAGATGAATCTTTGTGGTTCTATGGATAAATGGAAGCCCCTGACTTCATCCAGTGATTAGAGGCTTTATATGACTTTGATGTTGATCATGTGAAATCACTCATTCATATTTTTTATGTCATGGTGACAAGGTGGTGATGAACTTATCATGAACATCTCCTTTAGTAGGACTAAGTACATTCTACCTTACTTATTTCATCATGACAACCACATATGAGGCACTATCAACTATAGTGGTGTTCGAGCACCAGAACCTCACCTAAAGGCATTCAAGGCAATGTGGTTGGATGATGAATTTTTCTTACCATAATATCTATGGGTTTATGTATTTTATGGCACTTTGTGTACCTATGATAAAGCTTGGTATGTTTATGAGGAGTGTCATCTAGGTACCCATTTTTGGCATTTCATAAATAATATTATGGTCTTGACATTATCTTATTCATCTCTAAGGATATATTTGTGCCTTATACTAAAAGCAATGCATCAAGCAGTTATGAATGACCCCAATCCCATTAAACACTAGCTATGAAGCATATATGGTACACTGGAAGAAGGATTGCCAATTTTTAATGAGTTGATTGAGGAATCTTATTTTGCAACAAAACCTATAATCAAACATGCACTACATGAGGAAATTTGAAAAGGTAATAAAAATCGAGTGTTCCATGTTGATGAAGGCAAAGGATCTGATCCACCTGACCCATTGATCATTCATTTAGATATACCCATGAAGTATGGCACTATAACTATTCATGACACAATCTCAAATACAAAACACCCATACTCAAAACCATTTCACACCATAGAATGAAACATTATCATGGAGGATGCACCAAAGATGAATATTATGGGAAATTACTAGTCTGATACTGAAATCTCAAAAGTGTTCATTTTTTCAAAAAATTACAGTGAGATGAAGGGTGTTCACTCATCCTTGGGTAAAATGCATATCAAATTGGTTAAAGGTGATTACCCAATTAGGAAATGACCTTATCAAATAAATATAAATTTGTGTGCATGGGTTAATTAATAAATTGATAATATATTACACATAGGATTTATTACTCTTATCGATGAGTCTAATTGGGTCAGCCCTATGGTAATAAACATTAAAAAAGATGAATGTATTAGGATTTGTGTAGACTACAAGTTAACGCAACTTATGTTATTGATTATTTCCCAACACCTTTCACTGAATAAATCTGTAAAGGTGTTGTTGGGTATGAAATTTACACTTTCATAGATGGTTTCTTAAGATATAATTAGTTCCATATCATAAAGGAGGATAGACACAAGACTACATTTTCCACTAAGTGGGGGTATTTTACATATACTATCATGTCATTTGAGATAAATAACGTACCCACTGTATTCTCTAGAATAGCCAATTAGGACTTTAAGGACTTCATCCATAATTTCCTTTAGGTTTATCTAGATGATTGGATAGTATTAAGATTGGTGAAATATCATTGTTATAATCTTAGGCTTATGCTTGAGTGTTATAGGATGCTTCAAATGTCTCTCAACTTGAAAAAGTTCTTTTTTGATACTTCATTCAATATTCTCCTTGGTCACATTATATGCCAAGATGGAATTATAGTGGACCCCACTAAGATTTACGTCATCCTCCATTTGTTAGTGCTAACTACCCAACGAGAGAATTTCACCTTTCTATGACATACTGGGTAATATAATAAATTTATCCAAGGACATGCAAGGAGTACAGTGCCTCTAAAAGATCTCTTTAAACATAATGCAAATTTCATTTAGACACACTTGTGTTAAGAATATTTTATAGCCTTAAAAGACAAACTTATCATTGCATCGATTCTCTAGTTCTCTAATTGGACTAATCCATTTCATGTCCATGTCGATGCTTCTAGCATGGTATTCAGTGTGATACTTGATTAGCCTAGTGAAGGTAATCTAGATCACCCTATATAATTTAAAATCAAGAATCTTAATCCAGTTGAAAGGAGCTATACCACCATGGATCATGAGGCACTCTCTATGGTTTATGCTCTACAAAATTGTAATAATATCTATTGGCAACCCCTTTTATGTTCTTCACAGACCATGAAGCATTGAAGTATCAAGTTAACAAACCCATTTTACATGGTTATTTAACACTAGATGATGTTATTCCAAGAGTTCCATTTATTCATCATGGTAATGCTTGGTAAGGCCAATTATGTTTGTGAACATCTCTCAAGAATTGATTCTAGTGAACCAGCATGCACCATCAAAGATGACCTACCTGACTTGTATCTATTTCACATCTCATGCATTCTAAAGGAGTTAGAGGACATACCAATATTTTTAACTACTAGCTCAAATTTTGTTCATTTAAGTATGCAAGCTAAGAAGCAACTAGTCATTTGCGTTGATCCATTCTAACTCATCATAGGAGACCTCTATAAGTTTGGTTGAGATGAATTCTTTCAATGGTGTGTCATGAATATAATTCCCTATTGTACTTGACAAATTACATGATGGTATTTCAAGAGGAGATTATGCTATAAAGGATACCACATGCAAATGTTTTTAGTAAGTTTATGGTGGCCTACACTTTTCCAAAATGTAAAGCTTTATGCATGTTAATGTGACATTTACCAATGCATGGAGAAACCCAATCATTGGGTTGTAATGCCATTACATCCCATTATATCATAGGAACCTTTTAATAAATGGGCCATTAAATTTGTTGACCCCATCACCCCACTAGGATGGCATACTACTTCACACTATGAAATCACAACAACTGATTATCTCACATGTTGGGTTGAAGTTGTGTCAACATTGGATTGTACTATGACTACTATAGTGCCCTTCATCTAGGAACATATTATTACAAGGTTTATTTATCCATTGAGTTTTATTAGTGATCACGGTACTGACTTCCTTAATGATATTATCTTAGTATTGTTAGTTGAATTCATGATTGCTCATCACAAGACCACACCATATCATCCCTAAACAAATGACACTATTGAGGTGTTCAACAAAATATTGGGCACAACCCTAAAAAATGCATGTAATTTTAGATGTACTAACTAGGATTATTGAGTATTTATATTTATTTGGGCCTATTAGATAACTTATAAGCACCTCAACAAAATTATGTCATTCAATATTGTGTTCAGCACTGAGGAATTTCTTCTAGTAGAATTCTTGGTTCCCTCTCTTTACATTACATGCATAGGATGATGAGATGATGAGCCATGATTGAAATCACTCCTAAATGCCTTACTATAATTGGATGAAGATCATTTTCTTTCTCATTAAATTTAAATTGTATATAAATGCCAATAGAAGGTGTGGCACGATCACCACCTCAAGCATAAGACTTTTACACCTAGAATGCAAGTCTTAATCTATGAATCAAAGTTCATGCAAAAATAAGGGAAGCTTTGTGTTCACAAGGATAGTCTGTTTATTACTCATAGTATTCATCCCATCGATGAGTCTCACTTAAAATGATTGGATGGCTAGTTTCTTCCTAGTCATTACAATGGTAGTTGGTTGCATTCATATTTTTATGCCTAAGTCTTTCTTGATTATACCAAGAGGTCATATGACATTATTTTAGGATTTATTATTTTTATTAAAAAAAGTGATAACTTAGTTGTACACATTTTTTTTTAATTTTGTAATAGTTTTCAACTTGATACTTCTATTCTTGTGGAGGACCATGAAGCACATTTAGTGTGGGGTAAGGGGTGTTACATTTATGAAGTGCCAGGATATGTTCTATAGTGATAAGCATGTATACAAAGGTGTAAAATCAAAGATGTATAAGGACAAAGGATATGTGGGATGTGATGTTTAACCATAAGACCACCTAAGTAAATAATAATTCCCACATTTTGGTGTGAATATTACCTTGGTATGAATATATTCAAATACAAAAAAAATTGTCATGAACTTTGATAAAAGTGTAAGACAAGTCATGATATAAATAAAAGGAGGTAGTGGTAATGGAAAGTGTGACAACATCACGGCATGGAAAATTGTTAGTCATATTTATTATATGAAGTGATGGTCAGACAAAGGGGGTATTAAATGAGATTTACCCATCTAACCTAGAAAGAGACATAAAGTGGAAAATTTCACATTTTACCATTGCTATGATTGTGAATTTATAGATCCAAAGAGTGAACAAACATATTTAGGTCATTCCAATCAAGTGTAGAGTACCAATTTATAGTTATTCCTTGATCATTAAAGTGTGTTTGGGATAGAACTAATATCTAGAGCTATTTAAACTAAAAAAACATAGAGGATTTACTAAGTTAGAACTTACAGATATTAGTGTCCACCATTAATAGGCATTGATGTGGGAGAGCTGACACATATACATCAAATTTTTTTTATTCATTTGGGAACATTAGATGGTCACATCTTAACCTTAGATCTTCATAAAGGGTGATGCAGCCTAATAAAAATTCCTAATGAAGTGAACCACTACCAGTCATTCCATAAGAATAAGAGCTAAGTGTTGGTGGGGAAATAGTGTTAATCATGGAGGAGGAACATAGTGAGCATGTGGAAGGTGAAAGAACATGGCTTATGCACCAAACCAAGAAGAAATCTCAAGTTCCTCCACATCCACCTTTTCTGATATAGGAGATGTATTACCTAGACAAGGTACCACATGCAAAAAACTAGGTATCTAATGTTATCACTTTCACTATATTTAGTTACAACCATAGATAACCTAGAAATGAGGTTGAGCTACAAAAGGATTATAGAGTTGAGCACCAAAACACTAGGAGTTAATTGGTCTATGACTTAAATATCTTTAATGAATTAGATTTTGTTGGAATTTTTAAGCTATTAAACCTCCCATACTTTGTAAAACTTATAAAGGTATTCAAGTTTCTAATTTTGTGTGTGCATGAATAATATATCTACTTTATTGGGAACTAGATGAAAACCATGACTGAAAGAATCAACAAAGTGTCAGGTTGCAGTACTCTAGCATAGACCTTGAATTTGATCTAGAAGACTTGGTAGAGATAGAAAATATAGCCACAACACGAGAATACAAGAAATAGGGCCATGCTATACATATCAATAATCTACATGAGCTCTCCCTCTGATTATCCACATGCATTATCATGACAAATGTTTGTGGTAGTGATAATTCAAGGAGGTGGATATGGCCCACTTATATGTTACACACCAAGTCATCAAAGGGATAAATACAATTAGGTGATGTATTTTTAAACTTAAATTATAGTAGATGTGGGGAAGGCTCACTAGACACCTAACCATATGTCTATTTGGGGTGTATTCCTATTGCTAATGGTATTTGATGAAATTGGTGTGCCTGATTACACGTCTAAAGAATTGAAGTGGGTATACCTACCTAAAAATAGGTTTTTGTAGAGAGGTATAAGGTGTTTACCTACCTTGGTCATATTACCCCAACATATAAGATTAAAATCAAGTCATGGTATTATGAAATAAAGGAAGCCTTTGGGAACTGATGGCACATTACAAAAGACTTACCTACAAAGGTTAGTGATCAATCCAAGTTTGATGTCAAGAAACGCTTTTCTCTCATGCACATTAGGATGGCCCCATATAGAGAGATTTATACTTGGTTGAAGATGCCTTATGATTTTATACTGTAGTGCTTTATCAAATCTCTCAATTGCATATATGATGTGCAAATGATAACTCTTAAAGTAGAACAAATTAACTTAGAGACTCACACTGTCTGCAAGATGTATGGATACCTAAGAAAGAAACTATATAGAGAAAAGAATGAGTCAGATAGAATAAAAATCAAGTTACATATTGGTTGGGGACTCAATTAATACCCTCTTTTATATGTTTTAACCTAAGAATAAATCTTCAAGAAGTTTAGAGTGTGAAAAATAAAAGCTTCACCCAGTGCCACCACTTGACAGGAAGTAGAAGTATACTAAGCACAATGCCAACACAAGTTCTCATCTAGAACCACTGAAAAGGAAAATGACTACCCACCATATAAAAACACATCACCACCAAAAAGGGATTCTCCATCATGAATAGATCCACTTGTAAGTCAACTCAAAGGCTTAATGCTAACAATACAAAATGTTCCTTTGGAAAAAGGAATAAAAGATCCTAAGGATGGTGATAGGGAGGAGATAAAAGAGCTACCATGAGCTACCTTAGGGATGGATAAAAAGTAAGAAGGTAGTTATTAGGAGAAGACACTCTCCTTGTCATAAGAGGAAGAGACCACCCTTGATGAGGCACAGTTCGAGATTGAAGATGTACTTGGAAAAGAGAGGGATGGCTCTAAAGTAAAATTAAATGGATTCAACATTGGTACCAAAACATAAGAGAATGACATGGATGTTAAGATACCTAAGTGGTATTCCATTAAATGGAAATAACTAGTTGAATCTTTGAAACCACAAGTGTTTGATGTAGCCACCAACCTTCATGCCTAATACTAGATAGGCATCCCTAATAAATTTTTATATTTATATTCCCATTTTGATCTAGAAGATGCTTTTGTTCACACCCAATGTGAGATATCAATTTTCATTGATATGTATATTAAATAAAACCATTTTGAGATGCCTTATGATATCCTTATATTGGATTTAGAAGTGTAATCATTTCCCACATCTCTTTGGGTCAATCCCTATTAGTTTTCTCCTTTACAAGATATCATGACACTTTAAAACTAGCCTCAGAGGTAATATAAAAAAATGTGTTTGCAAAATTTGATGCATAGTGGGTTGAATAGAATCATGCCAAGGTGGTGTAAATGTTTGATAAAGAATATACCACCCACACCAGACTAGAATAAGAAGTGGTCAAGCTAAAGCACCAATTAGAAGTTGAGATAATAGCCAAGGTCAAAACACTAAATATTTGTAAGGCTATTATAAGCCAAGACCTAGTACTAATGGATGGAGGCCAGTTAGAGGGTGAGGTAATTTATAAGATGGAGACCTTCATGGACCTCCTTTTAAAATGATGAAAATAGAAACTTATGCCAAGAGAAGAAATAATATGGGCAAATGAACAATTTTATAAGTGGTGGTAGTGTGCAAGTTTGCCTTACACTAAGTTGGGGAAGTGATTCCCATCTTAGATGGGATTTTTGAGAAGTTGGTGTGGCCCAAAAAAATTTGGAAGCTCAAATATAAACATAAGAGATTTAAAATTATCAATTTGATGATGATTCCCTATTAATAAAGGACCACATTGAGCATGCAAAGGCATTCAAGGATGTCAAAACTATGGAAGAAATAATAAGCATGCATCGACAATAAATAATTTATAACTTTGTGTCACTATAAGTGCAGGTTATGGCTAAGGCATGCTTGAGAATGTTCAAAAGGATACTTCCACATCCATTGAATGATTGGTCAATAAGGTAAGTGAGTATCCTGACCAACCTAAGGAGACCAAAATGTTGAAAGTGACCATTAAGGAAATAACAACAAAGATTCTTGACACCTTATCTCATTATGAAGGTGTCAAAAAGTCTATCAAATGGGTTGGTCTTGAATTTTTGATCGAAGCTAAAACTAGTGTTTATTTTAGGACAGAATAATAGCATACTGTGGGGTGATGTTGGACCCCAAATTTTGGTTAAGTATTTTAGTAGTGGTGCAAAAAATGCATGGTGTAAAACAAGCATGGTACAAAAGGAGCACAACACAAAATTTATACAAGTGTATAAGACCATGGTGAAATAGATCATGGTGTAAGGAGACCCTATCAGAGGGGAGGCATAAAAAATAGATAACCTAAGAGTGAAGGGCTCATAATATCAATAAAAGACTTGGGAATCATGAAGAAAATAATAAATAGTTAAGGAACAATTATCGAGGACATAATAAAATTTAATAACATGAGTTTAAATATAGACACTTAAAAATGAGGATACACCACCAAATAGGAATATAGGGGTTCAAAGGCATAGGTCCTTAATAAAATAAAGTAGGCAACTACCGTGATTCTCAGTTCACTAGATATCATTAGCTAATCACTAGAAGTGTCATAAATGTTGTAACAAATTGGTTGGGGATGAATTACAAGAGCGTTAAAAGTACATGTTGGATGAGGATATTATACAAAATTTAAGTAATTATATTAAAAATCAAATTCCATGGCCAATTGAAGATAATAAATTAAACCATGATCAATGACAAGATACTCCCATTCCTCCTAGCCCACAAGAAGACATAAATATTAGTGAATGTTGCCATCGATGGATGGGTGATTTAAGACATTATAGTCATCACTAACACTAAGGTCAATGTCCTAAAAAAGGATGCATGGCTAAAGATGGTTAGCCTGACCTTACAACCCTCACCCTATATATTTTTCATGGCTAATAAGACCCCTGCTCTATTGATTGGTGTTCTTAAAGATGTAACTATGGATATATTTAGGGTACCTTTTTAAAATGACTTTGAAATTATAGAATTAGATGAGGCTTATGACTTTCTAACCTTATTGGTTCATCCTTGGTGCTATACTAATAATGTTTATTTAAGCTTCAATAATATATATACCATCTTTGAAAATACTAATCAACATGTCATCGTCACATTGGACCAAGCACATGGAACCCTGTATGTTGAACCTATTAATATGGATGAGGATATTAATAAAATTTAAACTATCACATCTTCAGGAATTAAACATCATGATCATACCCCTGATGGCATCCTCTGATAGAGGGATACATAGTCCCTCTTTGATACTATAAATAATGCTTGTGATTGTTAAGTGTAAGGTTACTATGACCTTATTGGAAGAGTGTGTGGTGCCATTAGTAGTCATGAAGACACTTACTGAAAAAATCACAAGTACCATAGGTTTTATAATCTTGTCATTGGGTAAGTCATGTGAGGAATAATTTTGGATACACCACTTGAAAGGATAGATGAATCTCCATGGTTATATGGATAAATGGAAGTTTGTGACTTTGTCTAGTGATTAGAGGCTTTCTATGACTTTGATGTTGATCACATGTAATCACTTGTTCACATTATTTATGCCATAGTGACATGGTGGTGATGAACTCATCATGATAATGTCCTTCATTGGTACTAAGTACGTTCTACCTTACATCATTTATTTCATCATGGCAACCACATACAAGGCACTATCAACTATACTGGTGTTCGAGCACTAGAACCTCACCTAAAGGCATGTGAGGCAATGTGGTAGGATGATGAATTTCTATTACCAAAATATATATGGGTTCATGTATTTTATGGCACTTTGCATACCTACGCCAAAGCTTGGTATGTTCATGAGGAGTGTCATCTAGGTAGCCATTTATGGCATTTCCTAAATAATATTATGGTCTCAACATTATCTTATTCATATCTAAGGATGGATTTGTGCCTTATACTACAAAAAATGCATCAAGAACTCATCAATGACCCCAATCCCATTAAAAACTAGCTATGAAGCATACATGGTATATTGAAATAGGGATTGATAATTTTCATTGAGTCGATTGAGAAATCTTATTCCACACTAAAAACTGTAATCAAACATGCACTATGTGAAGAAATTTTAAAAGGTAATAAAAAATGAGTGTTCCATATTAATGAAGGTGAAGGATTAGATCCACCTAACCCATTAACCAATCATTTAGATATACCCATGAAATATGGCACTATAACTATTCATGACACAAAACTAGATACATAACACCGGTACTTGTAACCATTTCAAACCATACAATGAAACATTGGCATGAAGGATACACCAAATATGGATACTATGGGAAATTACTAGTCTGATATTGAAATCTTAAAAGTGTTTATTTTTTAAAGGAATTATAGTGAGATGAAGGGTGTTCACTCATCTTTGGGTAAAATGAATATCAAACTAGTTAAAGGCACTCGACCAGCTAGGAAATGGCCTTATCAAATAAATCCAAATTTGCATGCATGAGTTAAATAATAAATTTATAGTATGTTACATAGGATTTATTACTCTTATAAATGAGTCCAAGTGGGTTACCCCTATGGTGATAAGCATTAAAAAATATGGATGTATCAGGATTTGTGTAGACTACAGGTTATTTAATATAACTTATGTTACTAATCCTTTCTCAATACCTTTCATCAAATAAATCCTCAAATGTTTTGTTGGATGTGAAATTTACACTTTCATAGATGGTTTCTTAGGATACCATCCGGTCCATATCATAGAGGAGGATAGATAGAAGACTGCATTTTCCACTAAGTGGGGATATTTTGCATATACTATCATGTCATTCAAGTTAAATAATGCACCCATTGTATTCTCCAAGATAACCATTTAGGACTTTAAGGACTTCATCCATAATTTCCTTTAGGTTTATCTGGATGATTGTATAGTTTTAAACTTCCTGAAATACCATTATTCTAATCTCAAGATTATGCTTGAGTGTAGTAGGATACTTCAAATCTCTCTCAACTTAAATAAGTGATTTTTTTCTACTTCATTCAACCTTCTCCTTAGTCACATTATATGCCAAGATGGACATATAGTGGACCCCTCTAATATTTTTGTCATCCTCCATTTGCTAGTGCTAACTACCCAATGAGAGGATTGTACCTTTGTATGACATATTGGGTACTATAATAAATTTATCCAAGGATATACAAGGATTATAGTGCCTCTAGAGGGGATATTGAAACATAATTAACATTTCATTTGGACACACTCATTTCAAGAAGATTTTGTAGCCTTAAAAGACAAACTTATCACTGCATCAATTCTCTAGTTCTCTGATTGGACTAAACCATTCCATGTTCATGTCGATGCTTCGAGTATGGTAATCCATGTGATACTTGATCAATATAGTGAGGTTAATCTAGATAATAATATTTAATATAAAATTAGGAATCTTACTCTAGTTGAAAGTAGCTATACCGCCAAGGATCATGAGGCACTCTCTATGGTTTATGCTCTAAAAAAATTATGATAATATATGTTGGAAACCCCTTTTATGTTCTTCACAGGCCACGAAGCCTTGAATTATCTAGTTAACAAACCCATTTTTCATGGTCACATTTACCAATGGATCATGTTATTCCAAGAGTTCCATTTCTTCATCATGTTAAATCCTGGTAAGGCCAATTGTGTTCTTGAACATCTCTCAAGAATTGATTTTGGTGAACCAATGTGCACCATCAAAGATGGCCTACCTATCTTGTAGATATTTAAAATATCATACATTATAGAGGAGTTAGAGGACATAACAACCTTTTTAACTATTGGCTTAGCTTCTGCTCATTTAAGTATGCAATCTAAGAAGTAACTAGTCATTTATGTTGCTCCATTCCAACTCATCAGAAGAAAACTCTATAAGTTTGGTCGAGATGAATTCCTTTGATGATGTGTCATGAAATAGAATTCCCTAATGTGATCCACAAAGTCCATGATGGTATTGAAAGAGGAAATTATGATATAAATTCTACCACACACAAAGTTTTTTAGTTAGTTTATGGTGGCCTACACTTTTCCAAGATGTAAAGCTTTATACATGTCAATGTAACATTTGCCAATGCATGGGGAAACCCAAACATTAGGTTATAATTCCATTACATCCTATTCTATCATATGAACCTTTTGAAAAATGAGCCATTGAATTTGTTGATCTTATCACCCCCACAAGATGGCATACTGGTTCACACTATGAAATCATAACAACTGATTATCTCACCTGCTGGGCTGAAGCTATGCCAACATATGATTGTACTACAACTACTATAGTGCCCTTCATCTAGGAGCATATAATTACAAAGTTTAGATGCCCATTGAGTTTTAATAGTGATCATTATACTCACTTCCTTAATTATATTATCCAAGTATTGTTAGCTGAATTCATGATTTCTCATCACAAGACTGCACCATATCATCCCTAGGAAAATGGCATTGCTAAGGTGTTTAACAAAATATTGGGTATAAAACAAAAAATGATATGTAATATTATATGTACTAATTGGGATGATTGAGTGTCTATAGTTATTTGGGCCTATCAGACAACTTACAAGCACCTCAATAAAATTATTTTGTTTAATCTTGTGTTCAACATTGAGGCATTTCTTTTAGTAGAATTATTGGTTCCCTCTCTTTACATTGTATGCATAGGATGATGAGATGATGAACCATCATTTAAATCATGCCTAAATGCCTTACTATAATTGGATGAAGTTAATTTTATTTCTCATTAAATTTAGGATGTAGGGAAATGCAAATAAAAGGCATGGCATGATCGCCACTTCAATATTAAGACTTTTACACTTGGAATACAAATCTTACTCTATGACTCAAAGTTCATGCACCACTTAGGGAAGCTTTGTGTTCACTAGGATGATCCCTTTATTATTCATATTATTCATCCTACCAATGCATGCCACTTAAAATGATTGAATGACTAGTTTCCTCCTAGTCATTATAATGGTTATCGATTATGATCATATTTTTATGCCTAAGTATTTCTTGATTGTACCAAGAAGTCATATTCCATTACTTTAGGATTTATAATTATAATTAAAGTGATAACTTAATTGTGCACCCTTTTTGTAATTTTGTAATAGTTTTCAACTTGATACTTATGTTCTATGGAGGACCATGAAGCACATTTAGTGTGGGGTAAGGGTTGCTACATGTATGAATTGCCAGTATATGTTCTATAGGGATAAGAATAGATACAAAGGTGCATAATAAAATATGTATAAGGACAAAAGATATGTAAGACGTGATGCATAACCATAAGACCACTTGGGTAAATACTGAATCTCATATTTTGGTGTCAATATTCCCTTGGTATGAGTATTCAAATACACAAACAACTGTCATGAAATTTGAGACAAGTGTGGGACAAGTCATGTTATTAATACAAGGAGGTAGTGGTAATGGAAAGTGTGCCAACATCATGCCATGAAAAGATTGTTGGTCATATTTATTGCATGAAGTGATGGTTGGACAAAGGGGGTTATTAAATGAAATTAACCCCCTCAAACCTATAAAGAAACATGAAGTGGAAATTTTCACATTTTACCATTGCTATGATTATGAATTTATAGAGCCAAAGAGTGAACAAACATATTCAGGTTATTCTAATGAAGTGTAGAATACCAATTTCTAGTTATTTCTTGATCATTAAAGTGTGTTTGTGATATAATTAATAGCTAGAGCTAGATAAATTGAAAAAACATGGAGGATTTATTGAGTTACAAGTTGTATAAGTCAGTGTCTGCCATTAACAGGCATTGAAGTAGGAGAGCCAACACATATACATTAAAAAATATATTCATTTAGGAACACTGGATGGTTACATCTTAACCTTTGAGCTCCATAAAGGGTGATGCAGCCTAATAAAATTTCCCAATGAAGTGATCCACTACCAGTCATTCTATAATAAGAAGAGTAAAGTACCGGTCGGAAATAGTGTTAATTAGGGAAAAGGAACAAGGTGAGCATGTGGAAGGTGAAAGAACATGGATAGTGTACCAAACTAAGAAGAAATTTTAAGTTCCTCCACCTCCACCTTTTTTGATCAAGGATATGAAGTACCCAAAGATGGTACTACATACAAAAAACTAGGTATCTAATGTACTCACTTGCTTTATATTTGATTATAACCATGAATAACCGAGAATTGAGGTTGAGCTACAAAATGATTTTAGATTCGAGTGCCAAAAAACTAGGAGTGAATTGGTCTATGACTTGAAGATATTTAATGACTTGGATTTTATTGGCCTTTTTAAGCTATTAAACCTCCCATACTTTGGAAAACTTATAAAGGTAGTCAAGTTTCTACTTTCATGCATGCATGAGGAATATATCTACTTTATTAGGCACTAGATGAAAACCATGACTGAAAGAAACAACAAAGTGTTAGGTTGTAGTATTGCAACATAGACCTTGAATTTGATCTACAAGACTTGGTAGAGATAGAAAATATAGCCACAACACTAGAATATAAGAAATAGGGACATGCTATGCATATCAATAATCTACATGATCTCTCCCTCTGATTAACCATGTGCATGATCATGACAAATGTTGGTGGTAGTGATAGATGAAACGAGGTAGACATGTCCCACTTATATGTTGCACACCAAGTCACTAAAGGGCTAAAATACAATTGGGTGATGTATTTTTCAAATAAAATTCTAGTAGATGTGGATAAGGCTCACTAGACACCTAACCATAGGTTTTTTGGGGGTGTATTCCTATTGCTAATGGTGTTTGATGAAATTTTTGTGCCTAATTACACCTTTGAAGAATTGAATTAGGTGTACCTACCTAAAAATAAGTCCTTGTAGAGTGGTAAAAGGTGTTTAATTAACTTGACCATATTACCCCAAAATATAAGATTAAAATGAAGCCATGGTATGATGAGATGAAGGAAGCCTTTGGGAACTAATGGTGCATTCCAAAATACTTATCTACATAGATTAGTGATCAATCCAAGTTTGATGCCAAGTAACACTTCTCTCTTAGGCACATCAGGATGGCCCCATCTAGAAATATTTTTACTTGGTTAAATATGCCTTATTATTTTATGATGCAATTATTTATCAACTCTCTCAATCACATATATGATTTGAAACTAATAACACTTGAAGTAGATAAAATTGGCTTAGAGAATCACACTCTCTGCAAGATGTATGAATACCCAAGAAAGAAACCATATAGAGAAAAGATTGAGTTAGATAGAATAAACATCAAGTTGCATCAAAACGTTTTGGGGGACTCAATTAATACCCACTTTTATATGTTTAAACCTAAGAATAAATCTTTGACAAGTGTAGAGTGTGTGAAAGATAAGCTTCCCTTAGTGCTAACACTTGACAAGAATTAGAAGTATATCGAGCATGATACCAATACAAGTTCTCAACTAGAACCATTGAAAAGTCAAATGACTAACCACAACCTAAGAAGATGTCACCACCAAAAAGGGATTCTCCACCAAGAAGAGATCCACCAGTAAGTCAACTAGAAGGTTTAGTGCTAACAATACAAAATGTTCCTTTAGAAAAAGGAATAGAAGAACCTAAGGATGGTGATAGGGAGGATATGGAAGAGTTACTAGGAGGTACCTTAGGGAGGGATAAAGATCAAGAAGATAATTATTAGGAGAAGACACTCTCCCTATCACTAAAGGAAGAGACCACCCTTCATGAGGCACATTTGGATATTGAAGATCCACTTGGTAAAGAGAGGGATGGCTTTGAAGTAGAATTGAATGGATTCAACATCAACACCAAAATGCAGGAGTAAGACATGGATATCAAGATACTTGAGTGGTATTTCATTAAATAGAAACAAAAATTTAACTCTTTGAGACCATAAGTATATGATGTATCCACCAACCTTCATGCCTAATACCAAATAGGCATCCCTGATAAGCTACAATATTTATATTCCCATTTTGATTTAGAAAATGTTTTTGTTCACACTGAGTTTGAGAAGTCATTTTGCCTTGATATGTGCAATGAATAAAACCATTTTGAGATTATTTATGATATACTTATATTGGATTCACAAGTGGTATCACTACCCACATCCCTTTGGGTTGATCCTTGTTATTTTTATCCTTTACAAGATAGTGTGACACTCTTAAAACTAGCATCTAAGGTAGCATGATAAAATGTGCTTGCAAAATTTGATGTATAGTGGGTTGATTAGAAGAATTCCAAGGTGGTGGAAATGTTTGATAAATAATATTTCACCCACATTATAATGGAAGAAGACGTGGTCTATTTGAAGCACCAATTGGTATTTGAGATAATATCCAAAGTTAAAACACTAAATATTTTAAAGTCTATTTAGAGCCAATACCTAGCACTAATGGATGGAGTCCATTTAGAGGGTAAGACAATTAACAATATGGAGACCCTCATGGACCTTATTTTAAAATGATACAATGAGCAACCTATGCCAATAGAGGAAATAATATGGGTAACCAAATAATTTGCTAAAGTGGTGGTAGTGTGCAAGTGTGCCTTACACTAAGTTGAAGAAGTGATTCCCATCTTACATGGGATTTTTGAGAAGCTGGTGTGGCCCAACAAAATTTTGGAATCTCAAATCCAAGTAGAAGATCTTCAATATTAATAATTTTTTGATGATTCCCTATTAATAAAGGACCACATTGAGCATGCAAAGGCATTCAAGGATTTCAAAACTATGGAAGAAATAATAAGCATATATTGATAATAAATAAATTATAACTTTGTGTCACTCCAAGGATAGGTTGTGGTTGAGGTTACCACACTTGAGGATGTTCAAAAGGATGATTCCACATCCCTTGAGCAATTGGTAAATAAGGTAAGAGAGTGTCCTAACCAACCTAAGGAGACCAAAATGTTGAAATCAACCATTAAGGAAATAACAATAAATCTTATCAACACCTTGTCATATTTGGAAGGTGTCAAAAAGTAGATCGAATGGGTTGGTATTGAATTTTTTATTAAAGCTAAAACTAGTGTTTAGTATGGGATAGACTAATAACATAGTGTGGGGTGATGTTAGACCCTAAATTTTGGCTAAGTATTTTGGTAGTGGTGAAAAACAAGCATGGCGTATAACAAGCATGGCACAAAAGGAACACAACACAAAATTTATACAAGTGTATAAGACCATGGTGAATGAGATCATGGTACGAGGAGACCTAGTCAGAGGGGAGGCATAAAAAAAGGGGAACATGAGAGAAAAGGGCTTAGAATATTAGTAAAATACTTGGGGAGCATGAAGTAAGCATGAAATAGTAAAGGATCGATTCTCAAGGACATAATAAAATTTATAACATGAGTTTGGCACTATACCACATGAATATAGACACTTGGAAATGAAGATACAACACAGGGTGCAAAGGCCTAGGTACTTAGGAAAACAAAGTAGATAGTTTCCATGACTCTTAATTCACTAGATATCATTAGCAAGTCACTACACGTGTCATAAATGTTGTAACAACTTGGTCGAGGAGAACCAAATATAAATACCCTTGTGTAGAGATTTGTAATTCTATTAATCATTGATGTATAATGATTGACTATTGGTGAATAATGTAATCACATAAATCATTATAATTTTTACATTGCACTATAATTTATAATTAATTTGTATCAATTAGTTGCCTATACATATGTGATGTAACTTATGGATCAAGTTTAGATATAATTAATATAATCAATTATATCTAAACATGATTAATGAGTAATCTAAATATTATGGCAATGGTTATTACAATCATGTTTGTTCACTTAACTGAACCTAGGTCCACACCTGTGTATTTATTTTTCTATTTATTCATTGAATAAGGTAAATGTTCAAGCACCAATATATGACGAATATACAACCACACAACAAAACTCATAGAGACTAGTTTCTTACTACATTCTTTAGGTGAGGATGAAAAAATAGTCTTACATGAAATGCTAGTGCACCATCTTATTAGTTACTTGTTACTTCAACACATGCCTAGGGAAAACTCTAAATAGAAAAATAAACCAAAACTAGTAGCATCAGAAGACTACTCAACCCTTAAAGGTTCCAGCACCTTATGCTTTAGATAAAGGAAAAATAATAAGTTTGGTGATAAGTGGTGTCATTACTCATCCACTCATGATGATTCTAAATTCCATGCATAGAAATCATTTCTTAGATAATATACAATAGGACCTATGTGGATGGATGGCATTGATCTAAACACCTATTTTTTGAGCACCATTACTACTACAATCAATAGCTCTAAAAAGTGTGAATGTATCTTTCATACCAAGTTATTGGTGAAGGTATTAGAGGTATAATCACTGAGAGGGGGCTAAATCAGTGATGCTAGATAATCCAAACTTCAATTCCAATCCTTTCAAAACCTTAATCAAATAACATTATCATTCATAAAGCATACACATCATTTATAGTAATGGACAAGAAATATAAGCAAGATCACACACATAACATAAAATCTATGTGGGAAACCCTCTTGGGGAATAAAAACCATTATAACCTACAAAATGGACTACATTATTATAATAACAAGATTCAACTAGTAACAACTGATCAAGGACACCCTTCCCACAAGGAGAAACCAACCCCTTAGGAAACCAAGCACCCACCCAGCTACCTTGATATGATCTTCACCTATGATTTGATGTCTCTACATTTAATGATGGAATTATCTTACTTGTATTATTCTTCACCCTTCTATCTTTCTCAAGTAGCCTCTAGGACTTGCTTGATTAGCCACTTCGAGGCTTATTAGGTCTAATGATCTATGTTTTCATCTTTATCAACTTGACCAGATAAACATGTTTGATCTTTGTCACACTTTGATGGTCCTTACTGACTTTTACCTTATCATCTAAAGTTTCTCTCCTTCACTCAATTCCACACTTGCTCATCTCTACTCTTTCTTTCAACTCATCACACACTATTAAACTTGATCATACAAGAAAAACATCCAAAACCCCCTTTTGGATCACTATATGATTCTTCTCTCATCCTCAATCTTCTCTATACTTTAGTATATCCATTGAGCACACTCCTGATCTCTTTCCTTCATCTCTATCTTTTTCTCTCTCAACACTCACTCATCAAGTCTAAAAACCATTACCTTACTCTTTACTTTTTATAGAGTCTTCATGAATATCAACTACTAGGTCTACCATAATACTTATATTAACCCTTTAGAAATATAACATTCTAACTCATAGCTCAATACCATCCTCATAGGTTAGCCATAGTATTCATGGGTCACACTTAAGTAGCTACACCTTTTAATTAGGCCTTAGTATCCCTAATAGGTCTCATAGAGACCTAGTCACACATTTATCACCTCATCAAGAAAATTAAGAATATAAGATCACTATAAAAAACAAGGGTCTAATCTATATGACCTCTATAACATCTTCAAATGAATACTCCTACCAAAACACTCTTTTGCTAAAGCACAAATAGCTTGAACAATATTCTATACATAAGAACACCATGAACAAATAGATAATCAAATTTGAAGCTAAATAAATTTGACTATACAAATATTTAGACCTTGTAAAAAGATTGTCTGGATGTGCCTTGAAGTCCTCTTTAAATTTTCCTTTTACTTCATTAACAAATTCTACCTGGATCAAAAGATATAGCTCAAAAACTATAAGCTAGTTTTCCTTCATTAATTTGAAAATTCAAATTCCAATGGTCACTGTGAAAATGCTAAAGATTAAACACTTTTACCTAATCTCATGCTCCTTGGAATCTTTGAACAAATATGCATAGTTGATCTCCTTATAAGTATCTTGATCTTTACCTTGTAACACTCACTGTTGATCTTTGATCTGAGCTCCCATGATTGTGCCACTTGGTAGCTCTGCATGGCTTCTACACATTTGACTATTTGACTCAATATGATCCATTGATATCCATTTTTACAAACACTTGAATATCATTGATATTCTGTTAAAGCTTCCAAGATTATGACTCTTGTCACTAACATGTGCCTTTTGAGTATCCTTTGATAATTTGACTTAATATGTACCATTGGATCATTACTGATAAGATAATTCAATCTGTTATATCATTATCTATTAAGATTAAATGCTTGTCATTATATTTTTGATCTAATTAAACACTCACTGTAGATCTTTGATAATGCAAATTTGGCTATGTATGAGAACTTGGTAAACTCTACTTGAGAGGCCAAATTTGCACCTTAATAACTTTTTTTATGCTCAACCTCATGACCTAAAATTTGAACCATATGATATCCTTTCATATGGAAATCCATCCATGTATCAAGATGATCTTGAAACCTTCACATGTGTGAAATATGACATCATCAAACTACTTACTTAACCTTATTTTTCAAGATGACTACTTGATCTTACATATTCATATGACTATTATGATGAATTTCATTCACTTTAATAAGTACTCTAAGAACTCATAACATCCCATAGGGTCTTTGAAATATGTCCATACTAATAGTATAATCCATTAATTACCTTACTGAGTCAAAAACTAAAGAACTATGAAGGAACACTGAAGGTCATTGAAGCACACTTTGTCATTATCATTATAGCACACATGACACCTCATCAACATCCTTGGTCACCTTGGAGACATCTTTAACAACCATCCAAAAATATCCCCCTTTGTCATTGATGTCAACACCAATACAAAGCTTACACTCAGACTCTGTCTCTCTCTTCAAGTATTTTCTCCCCGTTTGACACAATGACAAAGTGGGCTCAAATCTTGATCCTATAGACCTAAAAAGGCTTCAAGGACAAATAATAGGAAAAGACCACCTCTGAGAGATGATATAGACTCCCCCTAAAATTTTTCATGCCTTTTATTATCTTGAGATTCTCAAACATGTGTAGACACTCAAAAATATCCCCTCAACTAGTTTTTGATGTCAAACTACCTTGGACCTATTCTCTACCTTCAGTTAGCTATTCACCTAGTTAACTCACCCTTAAAATACCTCTTCTATACTTTAACACTCATTAATGCACTTAAGACACCCTTTTACAGAAAAAATTTAGAACATCAACTTAACACCCAATTTCAACCTTTTGTGCTTGGGGGTATGACCATCGATGGTTAGCATAACCAAAAATGGTTGGCTTGACCATTGATGGTTAGGTATCTAAGATTATAAAAAAATAGCTTCCAACTGTAGGCAAGATGCGCATAGGCAAAATGGAAACTTTCCCATGCACACCTTATAGTTTTACATCTCTTCAAATTAACATCTTTATCCTGGACCAACTTAACAACTTTCTTCCTCCTCGCTTAGAAACTTTGGGCTTAAAAATGAGGGCTCTTAGAAGAGATGTGGATCCAAAAAATAGCATCCAAGCTCTCTCATTTTCTTTGTGTAGGCATCCAAGATCATAAAACTCTATCCACATGAATTTTGAAGGCTAGAGTACTATTATGCTATCCACTTTCATTTATCTTATCATTGGATTCCACTTTCAATCATACAAGAATTTTTCTCTTGTTTTTAGCATTTCTTTTCTCCACTACATCTCTCTATCTTGATCATATCACCTACACATTATCCCTCACCTTCAAAAACCATATTTAACCTTTTTTCCACTTTCCATTCTACCCCCAATTCCATTTTAGTACCCTACAAACTTCCATAGTCAACTGTTTCTAGTTTTTGCAACCATCACTGATTACATCAACCATCACTAGTTAAGATAACCATCCTTGGTCAACCTAACCACCAATGGTCACATATCAAGGAAAATAATAGATTTTATTTCCTCCCCTTTCACACCCAATCAGACCTTATCTCTATTTTTTCTTGTCTATAGACCTTACTTAGATCTTCTACACCTGACCTTGATCCACTTATGTATGGTATTGACCTAGCATGCTATATTTTTACTAAATAGGTACATTATTTATTTCTTGCATAATCATTTATGTTCTTACCAATTTATCACCTTTCATTTCTATTGTCAAAACATTTTTATCATTAGGGGAGTGGATTGACATCCATCCAAGGGAGCTTTTGCTTCTTGGATCTAGCACATTGCTAGGTAGTCCACCCTTCATACTCATCTAAAAAACAAGTTGGTTTAGTGTGGTCTTATTGCAGGTAATCCTTCCTTGCCAAAAAGGAGGTCTCACTTTTTTTGGTCATAAAAAAGCACAACATTTAACTAGGTACACATCCCTCATCTATTGTTTCTCTCTTTTTTCCTAAAAGTTAGAAATAAAGTAAGAAATAGTAGGAAACATTCTGGAATGCTTGGTGGGACCCCTTCTAGGTTCGTAGTTATTTTTAGGCATATAGTTGCATTAGTGAAAATCCATGTTCTTGTATTTTTATTATTTCTAAATTTAAAAAGATAGAAATTTCATTTTTTTTCTTTTCTAAAAAGAAAAAAGAAAAAAAATGTTTCAATCTTAGGGATAGGTTGCATTTTCATCTAGCATTAAGTGTGTTTTAGTTGTTCCTTATTTGCATGCAAAGACATCAAAAATTTATTTTGGTTAAAATTGAGTGCATTTATTATCATACTTGCTTAATGCTTAGCTCAACTAGATTAATTAAATGCATTATGAATTAATAATATCACACATATGTTATACTACCAAACCACTCACACAAAATTAAACATCAAAACTTACTTGAGACAAGGCCCATTGGGATTTCATCACCCTTTAGATCACCTTACCCCACCCAATGATCTCACTTGGATTTCATTACCAAGGGGAGGACCCACTCCATTCTCTGGTAGAGTATAAAATCTATACAAATGATATTTATTGGCTAAGCATCTTAGCTTGACTTTAGGTTCATGAAGTGTGAGGAGCAAGCCCCCAATATCAGGCCACGTACCCAATCTAGTGCAGATTCTTTAATCTCCAAAATCTAACCTGAAACCATCCTTAGATGGCTCTTCTAGTACCAGATTTATAAACTAATTTTTTCTTTCACATTCTTTAAGGCATAATCTAAAAAATATTTAAAATTAATCTTAGGATCAATTGTGTTTTTAGTGTGTGCCTTGCTTGCTTTGGAGTTTTCTTTATTTTCTCATTATTTGAGGTGAGAGGTTCATTATCCATTTTTGATTTGTCATATGGTCTTTACTAGACAATAACTAAGGAATCTAAACAACCAACCACCATCTTCATCTTCATCTTCATCTATGTATTATAGCTTGGATTTTGATAAATCACCCCATGGTTCACCTCACCATTCTCCTCCACCTACCATACCTCCAACTATTCCTGAGGGTGATGTAGAATTTGCTGCCCTCTTGGACCATAGTTTGGTTGCCTTGCAACACTACCTCACTAATTTATCAAATTATACTCTCATTGCTTTGGTCCCTCCTATAGAGACAACTTTGGCTATGCCTTCTTACCTAATGGTTGGTATCACTTCCACTCAACCCGTAGTGACCCAAGCTTCATCCTCTACCAACAAACCATCTAATAATACCACCCAAATCCCATCCAGTGTTTAAAATGGTGGTGAAACACCCCCTACCTTGACCATAGGATTGACATTGCCTCTCATTACCCATACCCCATCATCCATTTTAGTGTCTTCTACTTTGGATTCTACAATTTCCCCTATTTCAATCACTCCACCCACTTCAACCCCATTTCATAATCTGGTACTTTCCATACCCAAAACCCTCCCACATATTAGCACTCGAGTTACAACACAACAACAACCAAATAGTTATTTTATTCCTTCCTCTATATCTATCCCACCCATAACTAATCTCAATGTACCTTTATATCAACCTCTATCAACACCTCAACAGGTACCCATCATCACCTACCAATATATTCCCAACCCATAGGGATATATTCCTATTGTTACCCAGTCATTTATGCCCACTAACCCATATGGAATATTATCCCAACCTCAAATAACCACATACCAATATGTGGTCTCATCGGTACCTCCTACCACATATCTGTTTATTGATGCAACCCAACTACAACAAAACTTACCTATATCATATTTGATCAAGATGCTCATGGATAAAATGATCAATCTTGAATCCTCTATATCTGGGTCTCATAATCTTTTATCCTATGACCAAATTTTTAATGATCTAATCAATTTGTTCATTCTTAGCTATGCTTATCTACCTCAATGGGAACTTCCCAAATTTTCTAAGTTTCAAGGTAAGGAAGATCCTCAATAGCATTTGAGGGTATTTCACCATTCTTGATATTTGATTTCACATGATGACACTCTCTTCCTCCAAACTTTTCCCATGTCCTTGTCTAGAACAACCCTTGACTGGTATAGTGCTCTCCCAAAACACTCTATTTTCTCATTCAAACAATTGGACCAAATATTCTTAGAACACTTTTTGGTGAACATATCTAAGAAGGTCTCTGTAATGAACCTTTATTCTATCAAGCAGTTTGATGATGAATCGATCATTGACTTCATCGCATGATGGTGAGGTCTCATTAACTAACTATCCTTTTTGCTACCCCAAGCAGAGCTCATCAAAATTTTCTTTAGGTGATGTGCAAAACACATTGCTCTCACCCTTCAGGTGAAAATATTTACAACCTTTAAGGAAGCATTCATAATGGCATGCAAACTTGAAAACTATGCAATAGATGAGGGTAAACTAAAATTGCAAAATAAGAATTCCACTTTTAAACCCAATGATCCCTCTACCACCAAGACAACCAACCAAACCATTATAAAATACAAAGATTCTACAAACTTGGTTTTGTTGAAATCTACCCCACCTCCATCCATTAACCAACCACATCAAACCACTCCTTACAACCCTTCTTACCCACCAAATTGAAATCAAAACTGGGTTCTACCTAAACAATCCACACCTATAGGAGAATCTTATGCCTCTGTGTTGTATAAATTGCTTAAATTTAATGTCATCCAATTTCCACCAATCAATCCACCTCAATAATTTGAACCCTCTTGCCCCATGCCTAGGTGGTACAATAAAAATTACCAATGTACTTTCCATCGAGTCATTGGACATGACATAAATTAGTGTAACACTTTTGAAATCCTCATCCAAAACTTGATTAAAAATGGTGAATTGTCATTTGAAAACCCTAATGCACCTCCTAATCATTATTTTGATATCTTTCATAAACCTTTTCCTAATCATACTCCATTGGCCCAAACCCATAATAATAAATCTAAACTATCATCATCCCATGAGGCACACATAATCAATGTCATCATAAATAAGCCCATGATGGATGAGCCTCACACTTTTATCTCTCCACCAACCTCACCTATGGAAGAATCAAGTTCACCTCTTATCCCTTCAAAGACCCAAATAGAAGAATCTATAGCCCCCATGTCTTCACTTGATCAAACCACACCCATACCCACCTCTCTTTTTATGGAGGTAGTCATTGATTTAACCACCTCTTCTTCTACCCCACCAAATGGAATAGTAAAACCCTCCTCTTTTTCTTTGGATACCCTAGTGAAGGAAGAAACTAGGACCATACCTACACCCCCGATCAAAGAACCATATATTCCCCTAATCACCTCACAAGCAACCATTACCTCAATTACCCAACTAGGGATTCCTAAACCTTCTAGCTCAAGTAAACATGAAGGTACCCTACCTTCTTCCTCACCTAAGGGATTAACATTCAAAATAATTGATCAAGGAACCAAACCCATTTACAAGCCCTTTTCTTGGTTAGTGAAAAGTCTAGAATTTGCATCACATCCTAACCTAGATAGAGACACCTTTTGATCTCCCATACCAAAATAGAGATAAACCCTCGACCTCATTAGCATCCACCCTCAAACCTATTGTCACCCCATCATGAAACATTTATTTCTCCTAAGACATGGGAGAACTGTATCACCCACCTTCACCCAGATCATCGCATAATTTTCTTGCTAGACCAACCAAGAATTTGGGTATCCTTTCCACACCTAGCATCACCCATCCACCCATCAAATTGGACCTAACCCCTTCTAGTACACCCAAAAAACCACCAACCAAGATGGTCTAAAGGGTGTAGTTACCTAAAACCCATCCTCAAGCTTGACCTATGATGGCTCTTTCTCATTTACCATCTATTTTGAGACCCCACCCTTCTACCATCCTAGTCACCTATTCCACTTCAATTAAACCAATGCCCTTTTCTATGCCTATCCTTCCACAACCCAAGCCATCAAATTTTTCATCATTCTTATCTAGTTTCCTCTTCTACTTTCCCACTTTTTATCAACCCCTGATCGTTTACTTCAAAACCATCCACCTATAACCCAATCATACCTAAGCCAACACAACATAAACATCTACCAAATTTGATAAATGACCTACCCCTTATAAGGTCAAGTCCACATCTAAGAAGGTTCATATTTGTTTGATGAGCATTGAAACACCCCCAGCACTTCTGAATGAATCCTATGTAGTTATTGTATAGAGGTTATTGCAAATGTCTTCCATTAAGTTGTTTCCCATTAAACCTTTCACCCCTTATAATACCAAACCATCCTAGTTTGATGATATTTTGATTTTTGCATATCATAGGACACTAGAACATGATATGAAGAATTGAAAATCTCTCCAAGCCCTTGTCCATAGCTTATATGATGAGGATGATCTATTATTAGATAAACCACCTTCACCAACCCAACCATTCCAACTACTAGCCCAACCAATCCAACTACCAGCCCAACCAACCCAATCGTCACCCTGATCAATCCAACCACTAACCCCACATATAATTTATCTCTGACTTTAATCTCAAAATGAGGGGGAGGAACTGAAGCAATTACCTATCCTAATCAATCTTATTATCTATACCATTCATATGATTACTCGATCTTGGGTGCAACAATAAGGTAAGGGAAGATTCCATGCATCCATTCCATGGACATATCCTTCAAAATCTTATCCTTCTAATAAATCTCAAACACCAACACCACCACCTATGACCTCACCTAGACACAAAGTATCTGTTCTAGGTGTACCTCCTACCAACTCTTTTGCATCCATTCAATAAACCATGTTGAAGCAACTTCACCAAACACTAGTAAAGATGAGACTTTAAAACTTGATCAACACCTCGTGCCATCATCATTAGGCACTAATAAAAACTCTACAATTTATTGAGGTTCAACCAGATGACCCTCAACCTCTTGCATCCTTTATTGGAACCCTCAAACTTTCTATCATCATCACCTTTCAAGATTTTGAGATACCCCTAACCCATTTCAAGGAATCTGACCTTCCTCTCTTTGTTACTACATACATTAATCACACCCATGTCAAAAGGGTGATGATTGATGGAGGATCCAACATCAACATAATCTCTTCCCATGATTTTGATCAGTTATATTTACCAAAGAATATTATGGCTGAAAGTACAGTGGTTTGTTAGTCCTTTAATGACATAATGGCCACTACCTTGGGGACTATTGTCCTTTAAATATGCTTAGGGCCTCATACCATTCTTGATCTATTTTATGTTATATAGGGTGAGTTTCAATATAACATTCTACTTAGATGCCCTTGGATCCAAGATATGAGTTGTTTCCCCTCTACTTTACACCATTATGTCAAATTTGAACATGAAGGATAAGTTATAACCATCAAGGCTGATCCTAGTCCTTTTACATCTTAAAACATGACCTATAGGCCTAATTATGTCCTTCCACATTCATCTCTCATACAGTCAACCAAAACCATTAACATAACTACACCACCAACCATGACCTATAATGCTTCTACCATCAACAACGATGAAGCCTCAACTAGTACATCTATCTCTTCTTCCTAGATTACCATTGAGGATTCCTTAACAAAAAATTTCCAATGTCTCTCCCTTGGAGAATATCAACTTTTAGCTTTATATTTTTTCCCACTCTACATGAATATGGGAACCTTCAAAATGACCCTTCTTATGACCCCAACATAGGAACCATCATCCCATTTAGACTTCCCAATAATCAAATAAATTTGGTCTATGGGGGACTTGATCGACCACTCCTCGCTCTTATAACCACTCCATATATTCAACCTTTCACTTCTAATTTATCTTATCTAAGCAATCCAACCTTTGCCAAAACCTATTTTCATCACTATACTTGGAAATAATTTGGTATGGACCTTTACGAATAAGGACCTCATGAATTGCCTATTATCAAAACTTAGAAACCTCATGAGTTCTTTGGGCTCAAGTTTGAACCACCAGAAGAACCCACCTCACCAAAACTCATTGCTACCCCCATGGAAGAGATTCCATCCTCACCCAGTTCATCTTCCCAATCTAAAGACTCATGCATCATCCCATATAACTTTTTGTTATCAATATTGTTAGTTTAGGCCCAATGACCTATCGATAAGGTGGCCAAACTGAAAAAATTTCTTATCATCCATCTTGAGATGATTGACCATGATTTACCCACTATTCACACCATCCAACACCAAGATTATTCTTCCATCCTCATCTACCTCAGTGTAGGGGATTCTTATATATACAAATCCCTTCCCCTTAAGAACCAAACCATGTTAAATGAGTCAACTACCAATATTAATTTAGGAACTTAGGAAAACCCTCATATCATTAAAGTTGGCCAATCCTTAAACTTAGATGAGCAATGGGATTATCCTACCTTCCTTTAAAAACCATAGCATCACATTCACTTGGTCTTATCAAGATATGCCTAAGATTTACCCCTCTATAGTTGTCCATAACATCGTTACCTATTTTGAGGCTAAGCTAGTATGGCAAAAGCTTCACAAAATGTACCCTCACATGGCTCTTCTTGTCAAAGAAGAACTTCAATGCCTTCTATCCATCAAATTCATTCAACCCATTGATTATCCACAATGGATCTCTAACATTGTTCGCATCACCAAAACCACTAGGGGACTTTATCTTTGCATGAATTTTTATGACCTTAACCTTGCATAACCTAGGGATGACTTTCCTTTACCCAACATCGACCAACTAGTTGATCTTACCATAGGCCACGAGATGTTTTTTCCATGGATGAATATTTAGGATATAATAAAATTTTGATCACCCCCTTAGATCAATATAAAACTACCTTTATCACCCCTAGGGCACCTTCTATGATTGAGTCATGCCTTTTGGTTTAAAAAATGTAGGAGCAACTTATTAATGAGCTATGACATATATCTTCCATGATCTTATCCATAAGATTATATGGATGATATCCTAGGGAAATAAAACACTACAAAGATCATATAGCTATTCTTTCTATCATCTTCAATCAATTAATCTAATTCCATGTCAGGCTCAATCCTAAGAAATGCACTTTTGGGGTTCTCTCTAGGAAGCTCGTTGGCTTGATCATTTCCATCCATAGAATTGAAATTGATCCTGCCAAGGTTAGGGTCATCTTGGAAATGCCTCCTCCAACAAACCTTAAACAACTTCACAAAAAATCCAATCTATTTATCACTTCATCTCCTAGCTATTAGATATATACCAACCCTTCATCATCTCTTGAAGAAAGACACCTCCTTTAGATGGACCAAAGATTATCAACAAGCCTTTGACTCACTCAAGTAGTACTTACTTTCTCCTATAGTTTTTATCCCACCTAAGGATGACCAACCTTTCTACCTTTACATATCCACCACTGATCACTCTTTAGGTGCAACGTTGGCTCATCAAGATGAATAAAACAAAGAGTAAGCCATCTATTATATCAGTTGCATTTTTCTAGAGTATGAGACATGATATACCCATCCTAAAAAACCTTATCTTTCTCTCATTTTTGTCACATCTAAACTCTCTTGTTACCTTTTAAATCACAAAACATACATTATTACCAACATCAACCCACTCAAGTATATGCACTCCAAGCTATACCAAAATTAGCATATGGCTAAGTGGCTCATGCTTCTAGCTGAGTTTAATCTTGAGTTTATTCAACAAAAATCCATTAAAGGGCATGTCATCACTGATGAATTGGTTGAATTTCTCCTCCCAGATTACCATCCCATTCCATTAACCTTTCTAGATGAGTCTATTGTGACTCTTTCTTAGGGAGAACCCCCTTACCAAATGACCATGTTTTTTGATGGCTCTAAATACTAACATGGTGGGGTGTGGGCATTATTCTCATTCCCCTTCATGGAGAACCTTTTCAAATTTCCTTCAAACTCAACTTTTAATGTACAAAAACATGTTAGAATATGAAGCTTTGGTCATCAGTCTCAAAACCATTTATGTCTTCGGTGATTCCCAAATCATGATCAACCAGGTCAACAGGTCCTATTAATGTAAAAATTATGTTTTTAAAAAATATAAGCTTATTGTTGACAAGCTCTTAACATATTTTAAACATTACTAGATCTAATTAGTACCCCAATCTACTAACAAATTCAAAGATATAATGGCCTCCCTTATATCTCAAATTCCCTCTCAACCCACTGAATCTAAACTATTTGTCACCATCCATCATTTCATCAGGCCTTCATATATCATTTTAGACCTTCCTACTATTTTTAGTATGGAGGTGTCTCCTTTAGACATCTGGTATGACCATACTTTTAACTACCTTAACCTTAGCATCATTCCACCTGACCTCTCAAAGAATGCCTAGAAAGCCTTAATTTAGGGTACCTCTCATTATATTATACTAGGAGGAATATTTTATAAGTGTGGCTTTGATGGCCTTCTTCTCTATTATTTATGAAGTCATGAGATTTCCCATGATATCAAGGCAACTCATGATGGAGTCTATGGGAGACATTTTAGTGGCCTTGTTATAGCTAAAAGAATCATATGCCTTGGCTACTATTAGCCTACCCTTAATCAAGACTATTGTGACTATGTAAAGAAGTATGTCAAATGCCAACAACATGTTAACTTGCATCACATGCCCACTCATGGACTTTAGGTATCCAAAGAGTATTATCTTTTCTCATAATGGGGGCTTGATCTCATTGGTGAAATTAATCCTCACTCATCTCAATGACATCAATACATCATCATTGCTACTGAATATTTCACTAAATGGGTGGAAGTGATTCCCCTTATCTTGATCAAAGCCAAAAAAATATTGATTTCATCAATCACCACAACATCTATCATTTTGGTGTCCCTCACAAAATCATCACTGATAATGTCAAATCCTTCAAAAATAAGAAATTTCAAACCCTCTATGATGCTTTTGACATCAAGCTCAGTCATTTCTTGCCTTATCATCCATAGGAAAATGGATAGGCAAAATCCTCCAACAAAACCCTCTTCAAGATGCTAACCAAAGTTGTAAGTGTTTCAGGTCAAGATTGGCACCTGCACATCCAATTCTCTTTATCGGCCTATCACACTAGAATTTGAACCTCTATGAGTGTTACACTTTTTTCCCTAGTCTTTGACGTAGAGGATATCTTACCTCTCAAAGTCTAAATCCCCTCTTTTTACATATCTTTGAAAGACATCATTTCTGAAGATGATTATTGTCAATAACACCTCATGTGCCTTGAGTATCTTGATGAGTATCACCTTGCTACCCTTTACCATCTTCCCATCTACCAAGAGTGTACCACCCATGCTTATAAAAAACATCTGAAATAACAAGAATTCAATATCAAAAATTTCATCCTTAAAAAAAAACCAACATGTAGCAAATATAGAGAAAAGCAAAAAAGGCAAATTTGCTTTCAATTGGCTTGGACCCTATATCATCACCCATAAGTATGGATCAAGAGCTTATCATTTGTCCTCTCTTGAAAGAAAACCATATCCAAAGTCTCTCAACTCTTCACATCTACATCCTTTCTACTATTAATGAAGATCTAATAAACCCTATTATCTAACATAAGCTTATCCCTTAGTTTATGAGATTCTCACCTCCTTTACCCTATTACCCTATTCCTCTTAGGGACATGTGATTAGAACATACCCATATGATTATTTGTCATAAATTTTATCCCAATATTAAACATGGGTACCATGGTTTGACCCATGGCATGGTTATCATGGATAATTTTCATCTTTAACTACATGGAATCCCATGGTCATTTTTTTCCCAAAATCATTTTTCATTACCTCACAACCACCTTTTGTGGTAAAAAATCTTACCCATATAAAGGTAAACCTCTAAGCTTGAATAGATGTGTCCATGTCTAATATAGCATTAAAAAAAATTCTACATGGGATATAAAATATTATTTGGGTCCATTTTTTAAGTACAGACTACTCCTTTAAAGGATGGATGCCAAATAAAGTCAAAATAGATAGACTAATCCCTCTAAGGATAGCTATCAAACACTTATTCATATTCAAACTTAGACCACTCCCTTAAAGGATGGCTAAGCCAACATGTCAAGCATAACTCTTCCTAAAAGCCTCAATCAACTCTATTAAAGCATTTGAAGCTTCTTGCATTGATCAGCTTCACCCTTTTCATAAATGAAAGTAATAAATGACCCTATAAAAAGAGATTTATCCCTAAAGGCCAACAATCGATTCTCTCATTAAAAAATTATATTTGTAGACTTCTCGCATCGATCAGCCTACACCTTGTAAAGATATGGACTTGTCTATTTTGGGTCTCAGGCCACCTATAAAAAGGGTAAGTAAATCCACATCAGATTCCTACATCATCCCTTTTCCCTCCATTTACCTATCATCCCCTTTTCCTATATAACCTCTATAAATCAAGGGACTATGAGCTCATGTGTTACCCTATGTTTATGATGAAACCTTTTCACTAAAAGCGTACTAATCTAAAGCATATGAAAGGTTTATTTTCATTAAGATCAATCCACCCTAGGTTTTACAAGGTCCAAGCCAGTGAACCTATAGAGAAAAAAATTACTCTATGTTCCATTTTAATTTTCAATTGTGCACTGTAGAATTTTGTTCTTGCATACTTTGGTCTGAGATGGTGAAGTTTTGAAATAGAGCATAGGCGCTATTTTTCCTTTTGATTCATTTTTGTCTAAGTGTCAAAGTCAAGTGAAAGTTGCCAAGTGTCATCATCTGAGGCACTTTTCATAATTTTAGTAAAGCAACAGAGATTGTTATGTACCTCATAGCAACTCAGTGGAGAGTGACAAGTGTCAGCATCCACATTCCAAATCTCTTTTCAGTAGAAGGTTTCAAAAGATAGGTATCAGGATCAGGCAAAAAGTGCCAAGTGGTAATCATGAAAGGTCTCAATTTTGCTTTTTAAAAAGCAATGGAAGATGCCATGTATCCCAACAAAAGAGAGTGGAAGCCACCACGTGTCGAGATTTGAATTATATTCATTTTGCTTCACTGATATAGCAAAGACTGTGGTGGGTCTTAAGTGTTGTTTTTGAATCAAGCAAAAGCCACCAGGTGTCGCTATCCATGTAAATATGACATGAGACCCGATTGTTTTTATGGTATAAACAGAGTAAAGTGGACACTGCCATGTGTCACCTTTTGCAAGTTTCTAAAAGGATAGCTAAAAGTAGTAGAGACCACCACGTAACCCTAGATAAGTAAAGTAGAGATTTCCACCTATCCTTGTGCCCATTTTAAATTTACTTGGGTAAGAAATGCTATGAGTCTTATTTTTGTTAAATTGTTAAGGTTTTAAGGAAGTAGATTGTGATAGGTGTCAAAGGCGGAATGCTCATAAGCAAAGACACAAAAGGAGTATCAATTATGTGGAAAATGTTGTGTGTCTTTGATAAGTGCTACAGAAATCACTAAGTGTCATCCTCTGGTGTCTCCTAAAGTAATAAGAAGGTTTTTAAGGAATTGGCTAAGTGTTATCTAGCATTAAGAGAAGGGAGCATCCTGCAATCTATTTTAGCCAATGAACTGCCAAAAGACAGCATTTTAGAATCTATAAAATATCTTTTGTTAGACACTTCCAGTTCAGTTAGACTTCAGTTGGGCCATTAGATTGGGAACAAGTAGACAATCCAGAGTGAATCCAAGGCTATAAATAAGGGTGCAGAGATCACCAAAAGAGGAGGGGGAAATATTAGAGAGAATTTTTTGAGAGAATTATTGTTAAGAGTTTAGACTTTCTGGAGCTATGACTAGGAATATCATATGATTTTGTTCTATCTTCTTAAGTTGGAAGGTTTATGTAACTATGCATGTTTATTTGCCTCTAATGTGACTGGAAGATTAATGAAAATATTGAATCCTATGCCTTTGTTGATATTTTCTGTGTTATTGCAAAAGTAGTCTAGGCTATGAGCCTCTATTTTTATTGTTTCCATCTTTTACATTGATCATGCACTTGTTTGCTCTTAAATGTAAATGAATCCTACATAAAGTTTCACTATGCTTAAGATTAAGGTTGAATTACATTCAGGTGCATCACCATAGTTAGATTTTCTTTCTTGCATTTGTGTTTCTGTTAAAATTCATGTCCCTTTTCCCAGTATACACTTAATATACAAAAGAACCAGTTTCTCAAAAATTTGGAGGTTGTTTCAAGTCCCAAGTCCCACATCTTGAAACTTCCCATTGTTGGTGTTAAAACAAGCATAATTTTAAATCATCAACAGAACCCAACATGCCTTTTTCTCAGTTATATTGGTTCACAAGGACATTATCTCTAATTATATTGAGTTTGTTACCTACACTTACTTTATGTGTTTTAATTAAAACATTAAATCTTATCTATACACATCACAACATTCATAAACTATATCATGATCCATAAAATCCACATAAATAAATCATACAAAACATTTTATTTCACATTAAGTAACATCACATTCACATATTACTTAAATTTTCATCATATCCAAGCATATACATCATAAACATTGTCCCCACATCAAAATCTACCTATATAATCAGCAACATCCTTTAGAACAAGAACATTAAACCATATATCATCACATGCATAAACTAAGAACATTGATCTAAATAATCATAAGTCCATAAATAGCCATCATCTATAACATCAAAAATATTTAAGTCACTCATCAACATCAGTCCTAATCATCACATCATAAACATACAAAAATCCACCTCATAAAACATAAAAGCATAATCACCATAAACCTCTGAATTATCTCATCTAAATCATATATACATACATACATACATAAATACACACACACATCAATACGTGTCAATACATGTACATATCTCTCGTTCATATACATCTCATATCGATGACACATAGGCTAGTATCAGAATACATATATACATATCAAAAAAATATAAAATCTCATCATGGGCCTACACCTAGAGTACCTACACCTGATCTACCATATGATGGTGGACCCCTTGATATCCCTACCTATAATACAGAAGCTACCCACTGACCTGGTGTAGCCACTACTAGACCACCTGCTAATTTGCTCTTGTACTCACCATTCCTCATAGTATCAAGTAACTAGGTAAATATAATAGCCTCATAATATATAATCTCCTCAACCATAGCTATGTAATACATCCTTAGAATTAAATACATTGCTTCTCCTCCTCCTCCAATAACCACTACCCTCTGTTATAGAGCATCCCTCTCTTAAGTGACTAATGTAAGGTTGGCCCTTTCCTAGTTTTTCTCACCTATCAAGGTGGTAACCTATCCTTGTAAAACAACAATCTAGGCCTAAAATGTATCCACCTAAGCCTAAGCCATAGCCAATATTTCCATTACCTAAGGATCACCCTATATTGGTCTTTATGTTGGATTAATGTCCATAGGCTCATAATCCCCATCCCTCCAACCAAAATCCACTATCACATATCTACCTTAGAACCATGCAGGGTAATCAACAATAATGCCTACATCATCTCTCTCTCTCTCTCTGATAGGGAGCTCCTCATGTTCTAACTCCTCCTCCTATTATTATAGCTCTGGCAATAAAAACTCCACATCTTCCCTCTTGTACCATGAAAAATCAAGTGGAATACCCTATACAAGCCCAAACTATCTTTGCACTCTCTCAAATAGGAAGTTCTCTATTTTTACATCCCACCTCTTGAACACCCATCTCTAACTCTAAAAGGCCAATGTATGATATCTATACATACCCCATACAAGCCAAGTCTTGTATAGTCTCCAAACTATATCTCTAGGTGCTAATCCTTCTAAGACATCTCAAAACCAATCAATATTCCTCACACCACCACCACCCCCTATCATCACCCCATCCCTCTTCCATTGATAAAATTTTACTTTGTAGTCCATTGATAAGTAACCTTCTATAGGCAGGACCAATTGTCTCAACACTTATATGTGCTCATATGCCTAGCAATGAAGTATAAACCCCACACTGATACCATAATGCCTATGTGCTCTGAAGCCCATAGTTCTCTATAGATTTGCACTAGTAAAACTTGGGCCCATTTAAAGACCATCCTCCCAAGTACTAGCTCCACAAATATTCCCATCAGACTATAAGGGAAACTCTCTTCAACTAAATTTGGTAGAGTATTACAAGTCATCACTAGCTACATCATCATCAACAAGTGTCTCTCTCCCTAGGCCCATTAGTATAATGACCTAATGTTGAATCCACTAGATTAGAATTATACATTCACTATATCTACTCCAAATAATAGATCCATACACTCATTGATCTCCTTACTCTCTATATGATATATTGTGTCCCCTCATACGGGTAACTGGGTGATATTTTGCACATCCTCTAGTAGGATGCTCATCACTCTAGTTGGTAACCAAAATGTATTAGTCATTAGGTCCCATCTCTTAATGAGGGAAAATTTCATCATAACATCTCTAAGAAGACATTGGTAATGGCACATTGCTCCAAAACCAACCACCTCCATATGTCACCAATCCTTTACAGACATCGCATCTCGCACTTTTACAAAAATCTTAGGCACTTGATCTCGTAGATGGATCTGCTCTTGAGCTTACAAAACAATCTTATCTAGAATAAGGTGACAACTCACCCCTATTTACATTTCCCAAGATATGATGACTATCAATCACTAGTACAACTACTAATAATATTTCATCTATCCCTTTCCTACACCTCTCTCTCACAACTACAAATAACAATTTCAACCCTTCTCAAATTTCATGCACATGTCACCTAGTCGGTTATAATTACCCTTATCACCTCAATCCTACCCTTCATCTCTTTACAAATAGTCATTTAAACACTCCCCCACTTCTCATCTCTATCCAAGTGCAGACTATCTATAGAAAACTTCAAAATACCCTTAAACATTCTTCTTCTATCTCATATATACCAATCTATACCCTAACAACATTTTATCCCCTATTCAATTGTTTAACTTTGTAATCATCCTATCCTACCCTACATATTTTGTCAGATGGTTATTATACCAATGAAAAAATTACCCACATGTCATCTCTAATCAAATACCTATTCTCTACATCTTATTAACCTACAAAACCTCAACCATTCCTTAAAACACTCAAACCATTCTTCTATCCCGATCATCAACACACTATCAACATTTTTCATAAAGCAATGTATATTTAATGGAAAATATTGTTAATAATCTACCATTTCTCAAATTTAAAACATGCCCAATCATTATTTTAAAATAAACATTAACATAAGAATAAAACCAACAATTAAAAACCATTTATAATATGACACAAATATAATATAATATCAATCAATTCATCAAACCCAAACCAATACTTACCCCCTTTTCATTCCCTTTCCCCAACAAATTAAACTACTTTTAATAAAATTCTATAACAAATAAATACCCTCTACCTTAATTACCCCTCTCTTTTTTCCCACCCAAAATCCCTAATTCATCAACCATTGATAGATCCTTCAGCCATCGATGGTCTCCTTGGGGTATTTTACCCCTCAATTCGATCATTGCCAATTGAGTCAACTATCGATAATCACTATTAGTGACCATAAAAAATGAGCCTTAAACCCTTAACCTCTTATAACCCTTCCAAACCCCCTCCTTCTCACACTATTTATTCTACCACCTCTCCTATGACCACATTAGTTTACACTTTCCTACCCTTAACCCTATTGTCCCTCTTTTTCACAAATTTTCACAAAATCTAAATCCCCAAACCCTAGAAAAATAAAACCTAGGGCATCTTCTACTGGAATAATTTTCCACTCCCATGCAATCCCATGCATTTTATACATCCTACATTACAATCCATACCAAATTTAAAATAGAACCTACCTCATTTCATGATCGATGATTATGTCTCAACCCATGTCCAACTACTTTATCATGTTCATCACCAGCATCCATCTCAACTCTACTCAATCCACCACTCAATCACAATTACCAATACCCTCTTGACACCTTAGCACACTTCTAGAAATCACAAGCAAGTCTCATACCTAATGCTCAGACAAGTACAAAATGCTAAAGTTAATTCACAAATAATGGATAACTTTCATTGGTTGCCTTTTTATTATAGCTTTAAAGTTTTTACCCATCCATCAATGATTGTCTAACCATTGATGATTAACCCTAACCATCAATGGTTACCTAACCATCTATGGATAACCCTAACCATTAATGGTTATCTAACCATTGATGATTAACCCTAACCATTGATGGTTAACCTTAACCATTAATGGTTAGGGTTATACTCATTGTTACCCACACTCATCACCTTTTTCTAACCTAAGTTGAACCTCATAGTGAACTAAAGTGGGACAACACATTTCTTGCCACGCCTTGACTTATTTAGGAGTAACCCTCTCCCCCAACCAATAAGAACTACATTAAGCCTGAAGTCTATGTTAGATCTATTGTCCATGGGACTATGTAGCCAATGTCCTCTTTCTTAGTGCATTAGGAGTCATCTTGGCCACTCCCTACCCAACCAACCACCCAACCCATTCATCCATATCTTCCTTGATGTTGGGCCACTTTTTGAACCAATAATTCTATGCCCCTAACCTATCACATGTATTAGGATAGGAATAGCTGACTTGTGGCCTACTTATCCCTCTTTGATGTTATATCACATTTATCTATGCATTCATTTGGTTAGTAAGTTAGCCTATGGAGTAACTATGGCCTAAATAGAATATATTTAGGAGGTAGTGGATAATTGTTTATCATCATATTGTGAATTCTACTCTTATTGAATCTTGTGGATGTTTTCCCCTTGAAGTGGCTTGCCTATTATCATATATTCTAATATATTTTAGTCATATTTGGATCTATTTCTAATATTCTACTTTATTGTTGAAGTAATTTCATTACAAGTGGTATCAGAGCTGTGATTTGGGCAATCTTGTGGGTGAACCCCTAATTTTTTAAATTTGGATATATCTAAAAAATGGTTACAAATTTATCTAATTCTTTTTTAATGTAGATGACAAATCATTAAATTAAGATTCCATTAAAATTTTAGATAATTTAGATCTGTTTTATAAAATTTATCTCCATTTTAGGTTTTTTCATAAAATTTCTCTATAGTGTGTAATTCAAAGAATTTTTGAGTTATTTACATTTTTGGAAATATTATAAAAATTTGGATAGGGTATGTTCTTTGTATGTTTTGATTTGAGGCTGACATAAGTCCAAAATCACTTGGTCAAAGTTGGGTTAAAAGTGTCAATCAAGGTCAACATTATAAAGCCCTTTTATGGAAGGTCCATAAAATCAGGTCTAAGGAAAGGGTGCTAAATGCTAGGTAAAATTCCTAACAAGGAAGAGATGGAGTCAAAAGGGGGATGTACTAGATCCTTTGTACCAGGGTTCTCTAACATAGATCATAAAGTGAGCCAGCTTGACTATAGTGTGCAAGTCATTCAAAGTGAGATGCAAGGCATACAATCTAATATGAAATCCATACAAGATAGTTTGGTAGATATCATGATGACTTTGAAAAATAATCATTCAAATCATCTATCTATCACTATTTCACAACCCCATTAGGGTGGTTCTCCCAACCAATCTACTTAAAATCCAACTACATTGCCACAGAGGAATCTGTTACCAAAGGTGGATATGTGCAAATTTGATGGAAATGATCCACTCAATTAGATCAACCAAATGGAGAATGTTTAAAATCTACATTAGATACCAGGTGGATATAAGGTTACCATGGCATCCTTGTATCTTGCATCTGATTAATTCATTTGGTATCAATGGTTGTGTGTTCAAAATAAAAAAGATGACTCTTAGTGTCACTTGGTCAGTTTTTATAGAGGAGCTACATTTACACTATGAAAATAGTGTGACAGAGAATTACTTCAGCCAACTAGTAAAATTATGATGGAATGGCTCTATCAAGGATTACATTCATCATTTTTAGAACCTATCCTTACATGTGGAGATAATTTTTAGGAGAACTTGAATGACCTATTTTTGGGTGGACTCAAGGACCACATTCAACATGAGGTATGCATGTTTAATCCACTTAAGATATTTGATTCTATTATCATGGCATGCAGAGTTGAGAAAAAATTTGTAGCCAATAAGAAGCAGCCATTCACTCACTTCAAAGATCATAGCATATTGACACCTCCACCTACCAGATTGACCCCTCAACAAATTGAAGAGAAGTGTGCAAAAGGATTATGTTTTGATTATGACATCAAGTGGAGAAAAGGACATAGATGTGATAATAAGAAGTTATTCTACATTGAGGGATCCAATGAAGATGATGATGCCTCCAATGATGATGAGGAAGAGATAGAGGAGGTACCTACATATTCCCAACCTACAATCTCTTGCCATGCACTTGCATGTATTAACACTTGACAAAATCTTAAGGTGGTGGGTTTTCTCAAGAAATAAAAGGTGATAGTGTTGATTGATTTAGGGAGCACACATAACTTCATTAACCATAAGCTTGCCACTCGATTAAACTATTTCATCTACATAGCACCAAAATTTTAGGTCATGATTGTAGATGGTGGCACAATTAATTATTCAAGAAAATGTCATAGTATTAAGCTTACTATGGGTGAGTACAATCTTGATTCTCTATGTTTACTATTCCCATTGGTAACACAGACATTGTTTTGGGAGTCTAATGGCTCACAACCTTGGGTACCATTGAGATGAACTTCCAAGAACTATTCACGTGCTTTCATTATGAATGTAGGAAATTGAACTACGTGGATTATAGGCAAAATCTCCATAATTGATTAGTTCACATCAGATGACCAAGATGCTAAAAAAGGGGGTAGAGGTAATTATTTCATGATTATGTTCCATAGAAGTTCAACCCACATAGGCATCTATACATCCTGATCTACAAATGATTTTTGATGACCACCCATCTATTTTTGGGGCTATGCCAAAAGGGCTACCACCAAAAAGAGAACATGATCATGACATTTAACTAATTTTAGGGAGTCAACCAATAAATATCATACCATATAGATATCCATATGCATAGAAGAGTAAAATCAAAAAGATGGTCCATGAGATGTTGGAGGTAGGGATCATCAAGCACAACCAAAGTGTTTATTCATCACCAATGGCCATGGTGGGGAAGAAGGATGACACATGGAGGATGTGCCCAAATTATAGGGAACTTAACAAGTACACCATCAAAGATAAGTTTACTATTCCAGTAATTGATGATTTACTTGATGAGTTGCATAGTGTTAATTATTTCACAAAATTGGATCTTTGCTTAGGGTACCATCAAATTAGAATCAAGGATGAAGATGTTCATAAAACTAATTTTAGAACACATGAGGGCCATTATGAGTTTTTGGTAATGCCCTTTGGTCTTAAAAATGCACCATCTACTTTTTAGAGCTTGATGAACACTATTTTTAGGCCTTTTTTGAGGAAGTTTGTGTTAGTTTTCTTTGAGGACATATTTATTTATAATCAGACATGGGAAGCACATCTGCAAGATGTGAAATAGGTGTTGATAGTTATGGAGAAGTATCAACTTTCTATGAAGCCATCCAAATGTGCCTTTGCAGTATAGGAGGTAGAGTACCTAGGTCACATCATTTCCCATGAAGGTGTCAAAGTTGATCCCTAGAAGTTCAAAGCTATGATGGAATGGCCCATGCCAAAAACTCTCAAAAACCTTTGAGGGTTCCTAGGACTAACAAGTTACTATTAAATATTTTTGAAAGGTTATGAAAGCATAGCAGCTCCACTCATTGCATTGATAAAGAAGGATGCCTTCCATTGGAATGATGCTACCACCAAAACATTTGAGAAACTAAAAGTAGCTATGTGCACCACTCTAGTTTTGGCTACTCTAGACTTCTCAAAGATATTCACTGTTGAATGTGATGCTTCTAGATCTGGGTTAGGGTCAGTACTAATGTAGGAAGGAATACCCATTGCATTTGAGAGTCATCAATTCAAAGGTAAGAATATACAAAAACCTATATATGACAAAGAAATGATGGCTATTCTTCATATAGTTAAACAATGGAGTATGTATCTGATGGGCAGACACTTTAAGGTGAAAATGGATCATGATAGTCTCAAATATTTTTTGGAACAAAGATTATCATCTGAGGAACAACAAAAGTGGGTAACCAAAATTTTGGGTTATGATTTTAAAATCATCTGCAAGAAGGGTAAAGATAATGTAGTCGAGATGCACTATCCAGATGGGATACATCCATGGAAGCATTACTTTGTGTAATGTCCATGTTGCAAGTAGATTAGGTGGATGAATCTAGGTTAGAATGGGAGTAAGACAAGGATACATAGGTTCTAATTTAGAATCTCTAGTAAGTTACTTTAGCCTCTAAAAAGTTTGAATGAAAAGGTAATGTCCTATGGTATAAAGGTAGGTTATACTTGTGAAAAGATTCAAAGCTTAAGCATAATATTCTTGTGGAGTTGCATGGATCTCCAATTGGGGGATACTCAGGGTTCTTCAAAACATATCATAGAATTAAGAAAGAATTATTTTGGGAAGGACTCAAGGGAGATGCATAAAATTTTGTGGTAGAATGCTTGATATGCCAACATAATAAAGGTGAGACAATTAAGACCCTAGGTCTGTTACAACCATTAGCAATTCCTAGTTAAAGGTGGGAGGAGGTTTCCATGGATTTCATCATAAGGTTTCCTAGTTTTGAGGGTAAGAATGTTATCTTGGTCATTATGGATAGGCTTACAAAATATGCCCATTTTTGTGCTCTCTCACACCCATTTTTAGCAAGTACAGTAGCAACTATTTTTATGGAGGCAATTCTAAAATTACATGGAACCCCAAAAATAATTGTAAGTGATCATGATCCTATTTTCACTAGTAATTTTTGGACTAAACTATTTTCCTTTTTGGATTCTTAGCTAGCTCATAACTCATCTTACCACCCCCAATTTGACAGACAAATAGAAGTGGTTAACAAATGTTTAGAGGGATATCTCCATTATTTTGTATCAGATAAATAGGAATGATGGGTTAAATGGCTACCACTTTTAGAATGGTGGTATAACACATCTTTTCATACCTCTTCTAAAATGTCTCCATTTCTAGTACTATATGGTTACCATCCACCTTCCATCACTTCTTCATTAAAGGTGCAAACCAAGGTTTGAGATGTGGAAGAGCACATTCAGCATCAATAAGAGGTTTTGGCTAGTTTGTAAGAGAATTTGGCCTTGGCACAAAATAAGATGAAGCAACAAGTAGATCAACACTGTAGTGAGCAAAATTTTAAGGTGGGTGACTGGGTATTTGTGTGTTTGTATCCTTATAAGTAGATGTCCTTAAAGTAATAGAAAAAGGACAACAAACTTGCTCCTAAGTATTATGGCCGTTATCAGGTTCTACAACAAATTAGAAATGTGGTTTACAAGTTTGAGTTACCTCATTCATCTCACATACACCCAATATTTCATGTTTCCTATTTAAAAAAGGTCATTGGATAGAAAGTTTCAGTCCAGATAGAGCTCCCAAAACTAGATGAAGAAGGATGAGTCATTTTAGAACTAGAGAAGATCCTCCAAACATGTACTAAGAGGTTGAAAACCAGAGAGATTAGGGAATATCTGATCAAGTGGAAGAACTTGAGTAGTGAAGATGTAACTTGGGAAGGTGAAGATTTTATACAACAACATCCAGTGTTATTCAACATTGAAGACAATGTTGGTTTGAAGTGGAAGGGCATGCTATGCCCCTAACCTATCACATGTATTAGGATAGGAATAACTAACTTGTGGCTTACTTATCCCTCTTTAATGCTTTATCACATTTCTCTATACATTCATTTGGTTAGTAGGTCGGCCTATGGAGTAACCATGGCCTAAATAGACTATATATAAGAGGTAATGGGTAATTTTTTATCATCATATTATGAATTCTTCTCTTATTGAAGCTTGTGGAGGTTTCCCCCTTGAAGTGGTTTGTCTATTATCATATATTCTAATATATGTTAGTCATATTTGGATCTATTTCTACTATTCTACTTTATTGTTGAAGTAATTTCATTACAACCAGCCTATTCGCATGCCTTGTGATGACCTTGCTTTAGTCATGCTTGAATGCCTTAACCAATTTTTTCATGTTGAAATCTTGAATTTCATACCACCTCATATGTAACCCAACCATTTATGTTTTTTCTTAGGAGTAGTTCCTACCCTAGATACCTAAACACTAACCTTATCTAGGAGACTTGATATGTGTGACCTGATCAGCTATTACCAATGTTTGGGACTGGTTACCTCATCATTTTCCCTTGAACCTAAAATTATTGTTATCAACATTGGAAAATTTAATCTTTACATGATTTTGACTCTCGCACTTAGTCACATTTTACATGCATATTTATGTTTCAACTACCTACATCTTTTAGTCACTAACCTTATGACCTCTATTTTACCTTTTATCAAACCATGATGCAATTTTAGTTTTGCCTCATCACCTTTTAGTTTGAGGGGGAATACTCTCGTCCTATACTCGAGGAAATTAGACCTTGACTAGTCAACAATTAATTTTTTTCTATGGCTTATTGACCTAAAGTTGCATAATAAAAAGGGGGAAAATATAGACACTCAAAAACATCCCCTCAATTATTTTTTGATGTAAAACTACCTTAAACCTATTATCAACCTTCAATTAGCTATTCACCTAGTTAACTCACCCTTAAAATGCCTTTTTTATACATTAGCACTCATTAATACACCTAGGACACCCTTTTCTAAACATTTTAGAACATCAACTTAGAACCCATTTCCACCCTTTTATGCTTGGGTTTATGACCATCAATGGTCAGCCTAACCATTAATGGTTATTATGACTATCGATGGTTAGGTATTCAAGCTTACAAAATAAGAACTTCCAACTTTAGGCAAGCCATGCATAGGCAAAATGAAAACTTTCCCATGCACACCTTATAACTTTCCATCTCTTTAAATTAGCATCTTTATGATGGAAAAACTTATTAACTTCCTTCTTCCTCACTTAGCAACTTTGGGATATAAATTAAGAGCTCTTAGAAGAGATGTCAATCCAAAAAATTGCATTTAGGCTCTTTTGTTTTCTTTGTGCAGGCATCCAAGATCCTGAAACACTATCCACATGACTTTTGAAGGATAGAATAATATTATAATAGCCAATTTCATTTATTTTTTCATTGGATTCCACTTTGCATCATACATGTATTTTTCTCTTATTTTTAGCATTTTCTTTCTCCACTAAATATCTCTATCTTGATCAGATCACCTACACACTATCCCTCACCATTAGAACCCATATTTAACATTTTGCCTATTTTACATTCTACCCCCAATTACATTTTAGTACCCTAAAAACTTCCATATTCAAACATCCTATTTGTTTCAACCATAATTGATTACATCAACCATCACTAGTTACCTAACCATCATCGATTAGGATAACCATTACTGATTATCCTGACTACTAACAATTAGCTATCAAGAAAAATAATAGATTGTTATTTCCTCCCTTTTCACACCCAATTAGACCCTATCTCTATTATTAGCCTATTTATATACCCTACTTAGATCTTCTAGACATGACCTTGATCCACTTATGCATGGTATTGACCTATCATGCTATATTTTTACTAAACAAGTATGTTATTTATTTCTTGCATAAGCATTTATGTTCTTACCAATTTATCACCTTTCATTTTTATTATTATGGGAGTGAATTGATAGCCATCTAAGGGAGTTTTTAATTCTTGTATCTAGCGTATTGCTAGGTAGTCCACCCTTCATACTCGTCTAACAAATAAGTTGGTTTAGTGTGATCTTATTACAAGTAGTCCTTCCTTGCCAAAAAGGAGATCTCACTTTATTTGGCCATCAACTAGTGCAACATTTAACTAGGCACACACCCCTCATCTGTTGTTTCTCTCCATTTTCCTAAAATTTAGAAATAGAGTAAGAAATAGTAGGAAACAACATGCTCCATGACTACACTCTTCTTTGATCATACATAGCTTCTTCTCAAACAGATTCTACTACATAGTCCTTTGATTTTAGGACCTAAGCATTTAAAAATATCCTTCTTTATTTATGCATGAGGATTTAAACATATGACTTGGTTTGATCAAGTCATCATATTAATCTTCTTGAATTCACATACTTCTACACAAGAAATATTTCTCCTAAGAAGCATAGGTAGAGACACCCTAACCCATAATGTCCTATAAAAACATGAAACTAGGAGTTACCCACAACTCCTCATATTCCTTTTCTTTCTTGGACATCTTGTAGCTATAAAAGTTATTATCCTTTTTCTTTTTAGGATTAAGAGAAACAACTTGCTTATCTAATACAACATTCTCCTTTTCTTCTAATCTTGAATTGACAATACATGAAAATAACTAATATTCATGACATTCCTCATCACTATATATTGATAACTAATGTTCTTCACATGAAACTTGTTCAACAATATCATGATTTTCTCTTAGATCTATACACACCTCAATACTAACCTTAACTAGCATCTTGTTCTTCTCCTTGAGCTTGTTCTCTTCATTCATAGCATGAGTAAACAATGAGAGATCTTGGCATTCTTCAACATTTGTATTATTCTCCACCATATTAAATAGACAACTTAGACCTTTAGACTCATCATGACTCACACTTTTCACTTTTAGTTTCCATGAGTTAACTAGCCTTCTTTCTTACACTCTAAGAGTCTGATTAAACTTGTTTTGACTTAATAACCTTTGGTTGCAGAACCTAACAATGTGACCAATCTTCTCAAAGTTGTACCAAACCATTATTTATTTGGAAAACATTTTGAAAAGTGTCCCATATAATTATAGTTAAAACATTTAACCTTTCGTACAAGTCTTCTACACTCTCTAGCCCTATGACCAAATTGATTGCAAGTGTAATAATAACTAATGAATTTGGCATATCTTATGGAATTTGGTTGTATGATCTAATTTGTCTTCATTATTCCAACATCTTCATTCCATGACTGATATTTGACCCTTAAGGTCTGATTGTATTGGTTCACATTCATCTTCACCTTGTCTTGAGTTGTAATATTTTGTTCTTCTTTGTAACCAAGTCTAGTTCTATCACTAACATGCTTTTAACTATTCATAATGTTGTCTAGATCACTTAAGATATTTTCAAACATCATAAATGACTTCATCTTAATAGATTTATTTTATAACTCAACTTTCAATGACTCATTTTCAATCATATACCTTGAACACTCAACTTATTTAGATTTTAGGCTTGTAGACAACATTTCCAATTGACAACTAAGGTGCTTGACTATATCTTTATGATCCTTGGTGTCTTCATTAATTCTTACCTAAAACACACTAAATTGATCTTCATAGTCCTTAATTTGAGACTTTAACTTCTTGTTAATCTTCTTCTCAATCTTTAGTTCTTCATGAGCATTCCTCAATTCAGTCTCATAGTCCTCCTTGTCTTCTTCATTATATGTATCACTCCAAGTATAATCTTTTTTATCTGAGAAAATTCTTTCCTCAACCCTGTAGAGGACTTCATCTTCATTATCAAACTTAGAATCAATGTATTCACTCTCATCTGATGAGATACAATCTTTATTGGTGTAGAGACTCTTCTTATTCACAAAGGACTTCTTGTTGTTATCATACTTTATGAATCCTTTCTTCCTCTTATTAGGCCTATATGTCTTCTTTCCTTCATCTTGGATTTCAACACGTTCTTCATTATCATTATTCTTATGCTTATGAGGGTACTTGTTGGAAAAGTGTTCTATTTCTCCATAATTGAAAAATTTGAAGGGTAGCTTACCCTTATACTTCCCTAAACCTATTATCAATTTACTTGTAAATAAATCTATTAGTTCATCATCAAATATCTCATCATACTTGACTTCCTTAACTTGAGTTATTTTCTTATTTGACTTCATTTCTATCTTGAATTCTACTTCCTCCTTTGGTAGTTTATCATCATTGACTCTCATCTCATAGGCAGTAAGGATGCCATGCAATTTATCCATCTTAATTTGAGTAAGATCATGACTTTTTTCTACAACAGACACTTTAGAATAAAACTTGCAGGAGAGAGACCTTTATACCTTTTTAACTACAATATATTCTTCAATATTCTCTCTAAGACCTCTAATAATGTTCACAATCTCATCAAATCTTGACATAAAAGATGCCATAGAATCTTCTTCCTTCATCTTGAGACATCAAATTATCTTCAGTGAGTCGGCAACTTGGCCAACTTGACTTTTGAATACCCTTCATAAATGATCTATAATTTTTTCTATGTCTCTTTGGTAGATTTACAATAAATTACCTTGGTGCATTAGTCTCTAAAAGACTATAGGTAATGGAATTCATTGCCTTATAATTATTCTCACACAACTTATTATTAGTTGTACTAGTTGGAGGGGTTGGGGGGAATAAATATCCATCAACAATATATTTACAAATCTCAAACCCTATTGACATGATGTAGGTCTTTATCCTTTCTCTCAAAAAAACATAATTGGACCCATTATACATCAGTGATTTCTTTTTAGAGAAACCCTACATCTATTGACTTGCCATATTGTACCTTAAATCACCTTCAAGTGGTTAAACTTGTAATGAAGGTCTTGCTCTGATACTAATTATTAGAGGTACAATTATTGAGAGGTGGGGGTAAATCAATGGTGATAGCTAATCCAAACTTCAATTCTAATCCTTTCAAACCCTTAACCAAATAAAATTATCATTTATGAATCATACACATCATTTATAATAATGTACAAGAAAGATAAGCAAGATCACACACATAACACAAGATCTATGTGGGAAACCCTCTTTTGGAATAAAACCGACTAGAACTTGAAAAATAGACTATAGTCCTATATTAACAAGATCCAAATTTAGACCAACATCAAATGATCAAGGAACACCCATCCCTTATTTTAGTGAGACACCCATCCCATAAGGAGGAGTCGACCCCCTAGGAAACCAAGCACCAAGCCAACTACCTTGATTTGATCTCCACATCTGAGCTGATGTCTTCTACATTTAATGATGGACTTCTCTTTCTTTCACTCTTCTTCACCCTTCCATCTTTCTCAAATAGCCTCTAGGACTTACTCACTCAATCAACCTCTTCTAGGATTATTAGGTCTAATTACCTATGTGTTTGTCTTTCTCAAGTTGATCAGATAAACATGTCTAATCTTTGTCATACTTTGATGGTCCTCATTAAATTGTACCTTTTCTTCCAAAGGTTATCTCCTTCACTTAGTTCCACACTTGATCAACTCTAATTTTTTTTCAACTCATCACACACCCTAAAACTTTCTCATACAATCAATGCATCCAAACACCCCTTTTGGATCACTCTAGGCTTCTTCTCTCATCCTCAATGTACTATGTACTTCAATCCATCTAGTGAACACACTCCCTCTGATCTCTTTCCTTTGTCTCTATCTTCTACTCTATCAAAACTCACTCATCAAGTCTAAAAACTATTACCTTGGTCTTTAATATTTATAGAACCTACATGAATATGAACATCTAGGTCAGCCATAATACTCATCTTAACCATTAAGACATCTAACATGATAACACAAGCTCAATACCATCCTCATAAGTCATCCATAGTATCCATGGGCCACACCTAAGTAGCTATGCCTTTCAATTAGGCCTTAGTAGACCTTTTAGGTCTCATGGAGGCCTATTCACTCATTTATCACTTCATTAATCAAATTAAGAATATAATATCACTTTAAAATACATGGTTCCACTCTAGAGGACATATATGACATCTTTAAATGAATACTCCCACCAAAACACTCTTCTGCTAAGGCACAAATTACTTAAACAATATTATGTACATAAAAACACCATGAATGAATAAATAGTGAAATTTGAATCTCAATAACTATAATGTATAAACATTAAAACCTTATAAATATATTGTATGCATGTTCCTTGAAGTCCTCTTTAAATTTACCTTTTACTACATCAATAAATTCTTCTTGGATCAAAAGATATAGCTCAAAAAATGCACACTAGTTTTTCTTCATTAATTTGAAAATTCAAATTCCAATGGTCACTATGAAAATGCTAAACATTATAAACTTTGACCTCATTTCATGCTCCCTATTAAATTTGAGCAAATACACTTCATTGATCTCCTTAGAAGTATCCTAGTCTTTACCTTACAACACTCATTATTGATCTTTGATCCAAGCTCTTATGATTGTGCCACATGGTAGTTCTGTGTGCCTTCTATACATATAAATATTTGAATCAATGAGATTCATTGATCTCCATTTTTATGAACACCCATGTACCATTGATCTTCTATCAAAGATTTCAATATTATGACATTTGTCACCATCACGTGCCTTCTAAGCATCCTTTAATAATTTGACTTAATACACATCATTGTATCATTATTAACAATATTATGCACTCCATTAAATTATTATTTAGTTAAATTAAATTCTTGTCATTATATCTATGATCCAATTAAATACTCATCATAGATCTTTGATAATGCAAATTTGGCTAATTATAAGAACTTAGTGAACTCTGCCTAAGAGACCAACTTTGCACCTTATTAACATTTTCTATGCTCAACCTCATGACCTAAAATTTGAACCATATGATCTCATTTCATAAGGGAATACCTAAATGTATCAATATGCTCTTAAAAACTTTACACATGTGAAATATGACATCATTAAACTACTTACTCAGCCTTATCTATCAAGATGACTACTTGAGATCATATATTCATATGACTATTTTGATGAATTCCATTCACTTCCATAAGCACTCTAAGCACTCATAACATCCCATAGGGTATTTGAAATATTTCCATACCATCAATATCATCCATAAATTTCCTCACTAAGTTAAACATTGAATAACCATGTAGGAACATTGAAGCTCATTGAAGCACACTTTATCATTAGCATTTTAGCACACATGACACATCATCAACATCCCCTTAGAAACAACATTGAAAACTCTCAAATAAAATGGTTAGTCTCTCCACATCATCATCAATAGTGGCAACCATAATAACATCATCATGAAATCTATAGCTCAATGCGTTGGTCCTACCATTGTTATGCATCCAAATTCATACTCTTTAGGGTAGATGAAGCAAGAGAAAGATATAAAAGTTTGGTGATAATGAATTTTTTAGTACAAAATCAAACCTATGGAAGACAACATCACTTGTGACATTATAGCTCTAGAGGTCTATGACATCTTAAAGGAGAGACTGTACTTGTATGATCATGAAGCTACATATCAATCCAAGCCACAATGTTAGACTATTCATGAGTAATATTACTTATAAAACCTTTTTGAGTTAGTGTTGTGAGAATAATATAGATTATAAATTTTTTTATGAGATTTGTCTAATATTCATGTATTAGACAATCATTTTTTTGTGTATAAGTCTATTTTATCCTATATCCATGACTTGTGATAGGTTATAATATGAATAGACTCCACTTTTGGTGCCAATTATGAGAAGAATATGAATAGTCATAGACTAGAAACATCTATATATAATTGTGTTTTCAATAAGAATAGAGTTACACTTTTGAATAGATTAATAGAGACTTATATGGTTATGATTACCTATGTGACTTATTACTTTGTTCCTTGCATGTGTTTTCAAGTATAATGTTTGATTGCTTTCTATCTAAGATACTCTAAATACACTATTTATGTTAATGAATCATTGGTTGTTCTTACCTCCTACTTACTGCATGATAATTCAAACTCTCTATGTTTCTATTTGCTAACCTCTTATATGAATAGGATACACTATCTAGTGCACTAAAGTATATTATAGCTATCCTTATCTTTAGCATGTTCTAATGCTTTGGGAACCTCTAGTAATAATGGTATGGTGAGCATAGAATTACTTCTTCTTTAGGAAATTATGCTAAGATGGTTACTAGGATAGAGAGATATTGAGACATGGTTAGATCAAAGAACATGTAATTTTGTAGAAGAAGAATCAAAATGGATTGATCTTACCATATAAGAAATCATTCGAGAACATATTCATGGATAAATTTATGACTTTTTTTAGTGTGAGTTGCTTGAATTATTAGCTAATTATGTATCATGATTGGAATATTATTATTTAACCAAAGAATTAAAGAAATAATAATTTAGATTGAAGAAAATATAGACCAATTATAGAAATTAGAAACTGACTGGACAAGAATAATAGTTTATTAGGATACTACTACTATAGATAAATATATAATTGGGTTTGTAGTACATGGATACATAAATTTCAAAGCTATGTAGGACTTGTTTATCAAAGGAATTTGAGGGAAATTTTTTAAACTACCCATCCTTGTCAAGATGTTGATTGTGGACAAGGCCATGGTGCCTACTCTAATAAATATGGAGTAGTTGATTTGGGCATACGGGGTTATGTGCAACATGACAGTGAATGATGATCAAATGAGTAGATAAGTGTTGAACTTGAATCTATAATGGAGACACAAGGAAAATAGAGTCAAAGAAAAGTTTGGATTCAGAATGTGAGCTACGATAATATAATAGATGGAGTAAACAAAAGAATACCTAGGTAGTTGTGAGTAGAATTAAGAATAATAGTAAAATAGATGATGAAAAATTAAGAAGATGTGATGAGCGAGATGGAAGAGATTAAGAATGAAAGATGATTAAAGAATATGACAAATTCTAGTAGAAATAAAAGAGTGATGAAGAACAAGAGGAAGATGAGATGTTTAAAGAAAAAGGCAAGAATAGTATAGAAATAGAGTAGTTAGATGATAGATGTAGTGTGAAACTACAAAAATAGGTATTACTAGAAGAAGGACATGAAGAATTAGGAAAATAAAAAGAACAAAGTCATAGAGAAATCATAGTTTTAAGCATAAAATAAAAAGTCACATGAAAGAATCATTCACTAGACGAGCACACATCCCCGTAACCTAATTTATTATATTCTAGTAGAAGGTTTCAACCAAGGGGATAGGAAGATAGTACTTGGAAAGTTCCATTTTAAAAAAAATTATTTTTTGGGGTACTAAAATTGACACAACATCAATTTGAAAGGCTTTAAAGGCCATAGGGTTTGTTGAAACCAAGTAGAAAAAAGAAGGAAACATAGAAAATAGAGTGTGCAGATTGACTCTCCTAGTACATAAGAAGGATCACATAAAATGTAGCCTCCTCTTGTAATACTTATACTATAAATCCCCTCAATACCAGTTTACACAATGGGTGTTATAGGAACATTTATAATTTTGGTGATATATGATGTGTCTACAAACCCTGAATAGTACTTACCTATGAAATGAGATGGTAAGCTAAGGGCATTACTGATGAAGCTATCAAAAAGTGTGAATTAATAGGGGAACTAATTGGATGATCACTTGAGTTTATGTATTATGGATAAGTTCAATAGGGAAGTCTAAAATAGGTTAAGGAATGACTCATCATAGAATCTAAGATAAATAAATATACAAGTCAGACTATTCAAGTCTTGAAGGAGATAAGGTAAAAGCTGAGAGAATCAATCTATGAATATGATCATTGATTCTTTGATGTTATGAATAAGGTGGAATTTTCCTTAAAAAATAAAGATAAATATACATGGTTTGTCAAAGGAATATGTTTTAGAATCAAATTTACTACTATGCAGACTTAGTACGCTACTAAAGCATATGCTAAAGTTGTTGCCTTGCGCATGGAGCAATTGAAGATTATGGGGAAGATCCCATCATAAATTCTAAGATTGAAAATACATTGTAATATTGTATGAAGAGAATGGAGAAATATCATGAGGTAGATAAGCCTAAGTTAAATATATGGTGTATGAAGTTTGGGAAAGAAGGGCATTATAGGAATGATTTTCCTAAGATCAAGATAGAGTTCTATGAAATTTGTTAAGTAGTAGGGCACGTAATAATGTAGTGCCATCTCCTATAATAGTATGTCAAAAACCCATAAAATTTATATTATAATTTATGAAAGTCACATAATCATGATGAAAATAACTGTAGGCCTTTACAATAACTCAAAAAAATCACCAAAAATGTATTTATTATCATTGTGCAACAAGTGTTCTTGGCAAAACAAAAAATTCCAAGCCCACAAGTCAATAAAGGTTGTGTGACCTAAGTAGATCCAAAATAGACTCATATTTCACCATAGTACTAGCCTCAAGGTCTATTTAGTTAGACCCCTCCTTCATTGAGTTGGACACTACCACCACCACAATATTAATATGCCACACCCTGGAGTCTAGCAATGACACAACAGTAGCAAACTAGTTGGACTCCACTAGTTGCACAATAACAATTTGGAATTAGAGATAATACCCAACAACATCAACATTATAATATATCATAATAAAAATGAGGGTATATAGGAGGTTATCAATTGAATAGAGTATCTAAGGGTAGATATAGAGAAATTTATCATGGAGGCAAAGGAAATAACTATCAATGCCCTTTTTTGTAATGCTATTTATGTGGAGAGTATAATCTTGTGCATCATAATTTCCCTTTGAATCCTCAAATATAGTCATACTATACATATTTTAGAGTATATAACCAACACAAGATAGAAGTCTATCCTATCTTAGAAAAGCAAAGAAAGGATAAGGCCATCAGGAATGTTAATATGGTGAATGCATAGCCTAAAGAGGATGCATCTTGAATGTTATTACATGACACCATCATGAGGAAAGAGGATTGCCTCCTCTTGAAATGACTTAGGACTAGGGAATCTAAAAATCAAAATAGGATAAATATCCAAACCAAACTATAGAAAAGGGGCTCATGCATGAAGCTGTGTAGATGTTGAAAAACATTCAACATCAAGACACTACTAAAGGAGATGTTGTAGTAATAGATGCCCAAATCTATGGCTAGATCATGTGTATTATGTACTATGATGGAGTTTTTAATGTACTGATAGATTTACTAAAACTTGTAAGCACACTGTGAAATGAATACATCTCTTAGAATATCACAAACTTAATACATAATCTACTAGAGTGTGCATAGTGAGGAAAATAGAAGATAGAAAATTTTGTTTGGTATGTCAAAATAAAGAAGCCATAAGATGTAGATGAGAAAATCAACATTGAAGTTATGGGATATGAAATTCTTATTGATTTCTTTGATTTTGGCAGCACAGTCAGCATGATTCCCATATCTACATGGGAGGATATTGGATGGCCAATTTTAAGTTACAAATTAATAACTCTAAGCTTAGTTGAATATATAAGAGTCAAGCCCATTGGTATATTAGAATATGTTGAGATCAAAGTCACAAAATTGAGCTTTTGAGGTGACTTTAAAGTCATCGATATAAATCCAAAAGAAACATATTACCCTATGTTGATTGGAAAGAAATGGGCATATGATGGTCAGATGACTATGAATACCAGGAAAAATTAACTAGAGGTGCATCAAGGAAATAAGGTTGTCATCATTCCTTTGAATAGGGCACACAAACCCTACATCATTTAGGTTGAACCTATCTCTCCTTATGTCATGAAAAAACTAGAACTAGTTGGATAAAGGTAAACTTTGAAGAGAACCTAAAAGCTCTACATGTAGCCAAGTAAAACCTCTTATATGAGCATAATACACCTTAAGGAAAATCTTTACTCACTCAATAGTTAAATACATCTAAATAATGGAAGCCTAAACTAGTAGTTACTTAGCCATTAACAACCTAGTTTATCATAGGAGATTGTGCATCCATGTCTGTTAAATCCCCTACTTGTTTAAAAGTTGACTTTATCTATCAAGCAAAAGATCATATGTAGGATTATATACTAGAGATGGCACTTTTCCTTGGGAAATAACCTTATCTATCAATGGAGACTTAGACATGCACCTACTTAACTAGGCTTGGGGTGATCATGAAATTTGACCTATGAGAATGGTCTTTGCACATGAGAGACAAATTCTTAAGTACTATACGACTGAGGATATAAATCAATTGATTATGTGCCTACAATTTTATGTACCTACCATTAGTTAATGGGTCAGTGCTTTGAATTATGCTTTGAATGGAGTTGCAGTGACATGGTGGGAAATTCATAGAAATGATTATCTTGATTGGGATGATGCATGTAAACTCATGATTAGAATATTCCAATTACCATAGGTCATCAAAAGAAATTGTAATTTCTTCCAAGAAGGTGAGTCTCTTGAAATCCATATTTACAAATATGTTGAAGTTTAAACTGAATAACATGTGGAACTAAAGTATTATGTTCAGATATTTCATTATACACTTTCTCCTTTACCATCAACATGGTATATGCATCAATAATGTATGAAGGAGATAAAGCATTGGGCATAAAAACAAATAAAATTCATATAAATTTTTTTTTGAAGGTGAAAATCCTCTAGTTCATAATGCATTCCTAAAAAATCAAATATTTCCTGTGCCATGGCTATGCAAAATATCTAAGCACCACAACATAATCATGTAGAAGAACACAACTTGTGATCTAAATACAACATTACAAAGATATAAAGCTACCAATAAATAATAACAATATCTCATGTAGCCATGTCATTGAATACAAGATGAAGAAGAGGGAATTAAAGATTCAGTTATTGATGGTGATATTGATTTAACTAATTTATTTGAACCTAAACAACTAGTAGAACCAGTAAAGGACCCCATTACAGAACCTATTGAAGAAGACAAGATGCACAACATAAGAATTCTAGAATAAGAAGATCAATGAATGATACAATACTCTATTGATGAGGAAAAGTGTAAGATTTATCAATAGCCCATTAAAAATCATATAGAAAACATCAAAACTAAGGGGATTCCCAAATTGGCACATAGACGTGATTACTGGTTAAAAGTTGAAGTTTTTGAAGCTATGTAAATCCTACATAATTATTAATATGTGTTTCCCACTAAATTTTCATAGGTCTGAGCATTTAATCCATATCTACATGAAATGCATATCGAACTCAAAGAGTGTGCATGGCCTATAAAGAAATAACTATACAAGTTGAATCCAAACATGAAGTTGAAAGTGAAGGTTGAACTTGATAGAATGCAAGATGCATGTATAATCTATCCCATGGAAAAGTTAGATTAGGTTAGTCCCATGGTAGTGCATCTTAATAAAATAGGGGACATCAAACTATGTGGTGATTATTGAATTCTAAAGTATGCATGTGTGAATGATCCATTTTTGATTCCCTTCACAAATGAAGTTTTGGAATCTATCATAGGACATGAAGTTTACTCTTTCATGGATGGATATAGTGTCTATCATTAAATACCCATCACAGAAGAAGATAAATTTAAAATTACTTTTTCCATAGAATGGGGATCATTTACATACAAGGTAATTCCTTTCGGCCTCAAGAAATCACCTATAATGTTTTCCCACATACTGGTGACTAGTTTTTATTCATGACTTCCTAGAAGTCTATCTCAATGATTGGTCAATCTTTTATTTGTTTAAAGAACATTTTTCTAAATTGTGCCTCATGTTAGAATACTATCAAGCCTTGTGGGTTACTCTAAATTTAAAAAAATGATTATTTTTTACATCTTTTGGTGTCTTGTTAGGTCATATAGTGTGCAGTGAAGGTATTTTGGTAGATTAGGACAAAATTGTAGTCATTCTAAGTATTCCTCCACCAATCAGCTCCATGAAAGTGAAATATTTTCTTGACCATATAAGGTATTACCATAAGTTTATTAAAGGATATGCAACCATATCATCTCCATTATAGTATTTATTATGCAAAGGTGTGAAGTTTGTCTGGACTTCTAAGTGCCAAGTAGCCTTTGTCAAACTAAAGTAGATATTGGTCACTGCACCTATCCTCACCTTTATAGATTAAAGCAAGCCCTTTCATGTGGACATTGATGCTTTAGGTATCATAGTTGGTGTTGTGCTTGTGTAGCCAGGAGAGGGTAGACTAGACCACCACATTTATTTTACAAGTGGAAATTTGTCTAACATAAAAAATTATTACATGATAAATGAAAGAGAAGAACTAGTTATAGTATTCACATTAAAAAAAAATGACACTATCTTCTTGTGACACTATTTGAAGTTTTCACAAATCATCAATACCTATGATACCTAGTTAATAAGCCAATGCTTGGAGGATGCATTTATATATGGTTGATATTATTTCAAGAATTATAATTTTGCATTAATGTTAAGCTAGGTAGAGAAAATGTGGGGCCAAGTCACCTTAGTCACATTCCTAATGGTGAAGAACTAGAAGAATTACAAGAAGACTCTCTTAATGCTCATCTATTTCATATTTCTATGATCCCCAAAATTTTTGAAGTAATTACTTAATTCCTCAAATAAGGAATATTACTTACTCACTACTAAGAAAGAGACAATAAGTAGTTTATCACCAGAGATTTTCCGTATACCATTATAAATGGGTTATTTTATCATTTAGGGAAGGACGAATTACTAGGCGGGGTAGTTTTGAAACATTAATGGACACAAATCTTATAGGAGGAGCACCAAGGAATAGTAGGAGGCTATTTCACTAGAGAAGATACTACTAAGAAGCTATTAAGAGTGGGTTATGGTGGCTAAATCTTTTTCAAGATGCACATCAAGTAGCATATTACTACGACATATGTCAATGCATGAGTAAACCACTACAAAGAGATGAAATGCCCTTGTAGCCTTTATTATTTAAACAACCTATTGAATGATGGGGAATTAATTTTGTTAGACCTATCAATCTACCAAGTAAACATAGTAAAGCAAGGTATTATCATTGTGACTAATTACTTTACCAAATGGGTTGAAGATGTAATGACACTTAGTTATGGTGCAAAGGATGGAACAAATTTTCTCTATGAGAACATTATTACAAGGTTTGGATGCCTGATCAAGCTTATTAGTGATCAAGGGACACACTTTTTAAATAAAACCATTAAGGATATTACTAATTAATTCATGATTTATCATCATAAAATTATTTCATACCATCCACAAGCTAATGGCCAAGCTGAGGCTTCTAACAAAGTATTGGGAAAAATGTTGAAAAAGATCTATGATGTCAAGAAGGATGATTGGGAAGATCACCTAACTATGATTATGTGGGTATATCTCACACAATATAATAGGGATACAGGTTCTACTCCATTCTAGTTGGTCTATTGGATTGAATTAGTCATGCCAATAGAATATTTGGTACCCAGTCTGCATATTACAAACTAGGAGATTATGAGTATCTCACAACAGACTTCTTAAACTAAATAAGATGGATGAATATCAATGAAGAACATCTTGGATGAAATAATTTCATAATCAGAGCCAAAAATCATGGCATGATAAGAATTTGTGCCATAAGGAATATCATAAAGATCAACTAGTTTTATTATATGATAGTCATTTTAGAGCATTTCCAAGTAAATTATAGATTCTATGGAAAGGGCCTTATGTCATATATGATATATCACATAAGGGAAACATTATTTTGAGAGATATATAGGGAACCATTTTAATAGGGTGGGTGAATGGATATAGACTTAATCCTTATTTCCAATAGCCTTAATTGATCTCATTCTACTAAGTGAGTAAATGTTGAGTAGCACCAAGTATATTAGGATTTCTCATTTATGAATATTTTCTTATGTGTTTATTTTTTTAATCTATGTGTGTATTTGTAGATGATCTCTTCAATACAATTTGAGAATAAAGATACCAAATATATCATGTGCCAACTATGCACAAGATAATTCACATGCACCAGCATGGATGTTCGTAGGAGCGAAAGAAAATAATTAAGTCCAAGAAATATATAGACAAGTCAAATCACCCAAGATCTTCATCGTATAATGGTCATACTCAAGTATTTAATGTTAGATCCAAGGTTTGATTGACTTAATCTTCATCAAATCGATATCCCATCAACATCATCTACTCATACTCCCATATAGATAATAAAGAGCATAAAAACATATCTCCACACATGTGCTAATGACTAATTATCTTAATTGCCAGATCAGATAAGATTTACCACATCAATAATTGCATTCATATCAAATAAATAACTCAATGTGAAATTTATGTGGAAATAAATAGGTGACAAATCTATAAAATCATAAGCTTGTGAACCAAGTCTGAATTTCATCCTTATAAATATTTTCACGCCCTATAATTTTAAAAGAATTGAGCTAGTTTTATTATGCAAAGAGATAATAGAGTTTTAATTTCATCACTCAACACTCATGGATACTTCACAAGTCATCAAGGGTTTAAAAGATGCACAAAAATAATCAATGGGCATCAATATGGAACTAAGGTAAACAAAATTCAATTATCTATATCCATTCAACTTCCTTTGATCAATAGAAGAGAAGCAATTTTTCCCAAACCCTATCGATTTTGTGTAACTACCAAATTTCATAAGCCCCTACCACTTTCAAAATATAGATTTCAAGCACTTGATTTAAATTCCTAATTTTGGTGAATTGGGAAAGATTATAGAAGTCTTGATTGGCTGATACAATGATGGTAATATATACATTAGCCTATATGCCATGATCTTCATCAACACAAAAGCTATGGCCTGATATTTTTGAATGTTTACATGAAGGGACTACCTTACTCCATAGAAGATGAGAATTCCACCTATTATCTAAGAGGTTAGAGATTTGTTTGTTTAAGGATCTAGAGGGATCCCAATTGAGGAAATTCATGATGAACTAGTGCACATCCTCATAGAATGCATCACATAGAGGTTATGGTAGATGACCAAGTCTGTAAAGCAAATTCCAAAATGGATAATAAACATTAACCACCATATGATACACCAAAGTGAGTAGTTTAATTGATGATAATACTTCATTCAAGAATTTCTCACAAACATTGACAAGTGTCACATATCTCCTAAGCAAACATTTTAGTATCAGTTCCTCATTTTCTCTTGTGCTTTACACAATGGAAAACCTAGAGGGAGAGGTGTACCTAAACATCAATTATTAGGGATCACATCAATTATCCAATATCATATGGAAACCTAAGAATAGAGCCCTAAATCATGAGTGAAAATTCAAAGCATTATGAGAGGAGTGCCTGGAGTTGATCATCACAAATCCTCAAGTGCCATTAGATGTAATGCAATACTTTGGCTAAAATAATGCTATACCATTATTATTAATAGGTATATTCATACATATACACAATCTACCAAGGTTTCCATTTGGACCTCTACCATTCTTTTTTACCATGGCCATGGCATAGGCCAAAGTTTCCAAATAGAAATCCTTCATAGCTAGACATGCAACACCACTTCAAGAAATACCACCTAGCACATCTATCTATAAAAATCAACAACTAGAGGAAGCCACCATCTCGCATCCACAAACAAAAAGAACAAGATTTCCATTGAGCATCAATCTATATCTCCTCCATTGAATTTCAAGACAAGGAGAATAATGACTTGGTTAAATGATCCTAAGGTGCCTCATATCACAAGTTTGTGTGTCTTACCATAGATGGGCATGGACAAACAAGAATTATATTAGGTAATGATTTCCAACATGGATAAAGACTTTTATGATAGAGAGAAAGAGAAAGAATTTTTCTTTTAGAAGGCTATTTTCACAGTTCAAGTGCACAAGAAGGTTTCCCTGAATCATTAGGTGAACCTACCATTGTGCCCTGCATACATCATCATCGACACTATGTGAGAAAAAGTAGAGTAATTGTAGTGAAGGGTTGAATTCTTATATCAACAACTTTATACCACCTTAATATTTGAATATTTCCTTGTGCTAATTCTATAAATCCCACTAGAGTCACTTGTGCATAGACCCTAAATTAGGTGTGAGGCTAGGGTTTCTCCTACCCTTGAAGAATACATATTTAGTCAACCAACCACCACACATGAAGCATATATTGCTCCATCATCAACTTCACTACCACCCAAACATATATTGGTCACATTAGGGCATAATAAAGCATAGGTTTCTAGCTCTATGGTCCAACCAAGTGATTCACCACTATCACTATTATGGTCTTAATTTTCACCCTTGGGGTGAGTTCTTTAGGATCCCTTTAACTAAGTAATAAAATAGGAACAAATTCAGGATGTGGCTATCCTATAGTGAGGTTGAGCCTCCATAGAGGGTTGGTTCTCTTGGATCTATCACCAAAACTAATCTCTTACTTGGAAAAGGGATAAAATAGATAATAAGGCATGAAAACATGTAAAAGGAGGTGATGCACCAATATTGTAAAAACTTATAATTGCACAAGACACACACTATCAGACACTTTTAAACCTATAAATATCACTTCACTCACTCTTTGATCAGATTTCACATAAGTATTTCAAAAAAAGGCATGAATTAGCTATCAATCTAGCATGGGAAGGCAGTTGTCCACTTCTAAACCAATCAACAAACTAACTATTACACTTAGAATGACCTGTGAAAGTTACATGACACTTCATGAAGGTGAATAAATGTATACAAAGGAAAATAAAAGCATTCATTCACTTAACCACATCAATGAATTCAAAGAGCACACTTTAATTCAACTTGTGAATGGAGGAATTCAATCTTTTATTAAATCAAATAGGTGTTGCGATACAAATCTTGGCATAGCCTAGGCATTCCAAAAGCATAAGAGTCTCTTTATTTGTTGAGAAATGGGTAATATATAGAAAATGGGAAGTGAGCAAAACAAAAATTAATAAATGAGGCCCAACCACTTTTTGATTGATTAACATTAATCCTGCTTCCACAAATTAACTTTCATTAGCTCTAAATAGATTTCAAGTCCTCCCATTAGCCCAAAAACATACTATAAGATAAGAACCTACCAAGGATGATGAGTCATGATATATAAAAAGGGGAAAGTCCTCAAATATTTTAAACTTCATAGATTCCTGACTATCTTTTTCAACCTCCCAACTCTAAATCTTCTTAATGGGCTTACAAAACCATGTTTCAACTTGATATGTCCTTTACATATTTAGGCAACCACCTAAACTCATGCATCTAGTGTCCCCCTTAACATTCCTTTCATAGTCACCATTATTTAATTACTCTAAATCCTGAACATAGGTCCACTATAGATGAAAACTAATTCCCCTATTGGTTTTCATACATCCATAATTACAATGAAGATCTGCAGGCTACCTAGTATCTTGATCATGAACAAGATGTAAAACTCATGTATGAGGGATTTTTGAGAGGTCTTAGATGAGATTTAATGTAATTATATGATTCCCAAGGATTGATCCTGGTAACCTAAATCCAATCTTGATCTTGCATTTATACATTTTCCTTCCTAAGTGGTGAAACCCTTCGATTCGACTTGTCTATCTATGTTGTATTCCCTTGAGTGACCCATTTATTTTTAAATAATAACTATTGTCACCTTGGACACATGTTATCATTTTTTCCCCTATGGATATTCAATCAAATTACTCTATTTATCTCTTTGGGAGTCTCTTAGCTTTGACCTTCATCATTGCCATTGATTTGCATTATGATTTTTAGATCGTGCCACTTGAGAGCCCTATGTTGATCTTTATCGTGGCCTTCAAAAATGTGACACTTGGAATCTCTATGTACTTCAAATATACCTTGTTGTTAGTATTCATCTAATTAATGTGATTTCACTGTGTGTTAACCTCATGTGTACTCTGAGCTCATTGACTTATTAAATTCATACACACCATCAATCTCCTTTGTATGGTTGAACATGATCTATCAATATTCAATTTGTAGGATCAAACATGCACTATTGATCCTTTGATTCATTATGATCATGACACTTATCACCATTTCATTCCATCTCAAGAGATACTAATTTTTTTACCATAACATTGCTATCAATCTTTGATTTCATGATTGAATGTACACCGTAGATCTTCCTTGAATTGCTGACTTCATGAGATTGCTTGCATGCCATTGATCTTCAATCCCAACCTCTAAGATCATGCCACTTGTCACTCCTACATTAAAATTGAATCATGTTAAGGATTTTTTTGAATCCAAATAGATATTTTTTGTAGCTTTAACTTCACATACCCAGGCATGTCCCATACTGTTAGATCATTTTTAGAGACATGTATATTGAGATAGAAAACTCATAAAGACACCAAACTTGTAGGGGACATTCATGGTAAAATATACACCATTTTCATGTAATTTTTAAACCCTATTTGACCTTCCAAATTCACTTATGAAATTCACAAACAAAATGATCTATTCATTCTTGTATGGCATGCCATGACAGTCTAGTTCCTCAAAATTTCCAAATACACAATTTAATCTTGCTTAAAGTGTTTCAAAAGCATGAAAGTGATAAGTGATGTCCTCCTAAATTTTGTCTACTCCATCTAAAATTGGATTATTCTCCAATAAGGACTAAATTTAAACCTCTTACAGCAAGCTCAACATATCTTATTTTTGAAGCACTTAGATGAGAGAAGTAAATACCATCTTGGAGATATCTTACTATGTCATGAAACCAGTAAGAAGGTGAGGTATGATCAGCTACAACCTCTTCATCATTTGATACCAAAACCATCTCAATAGCCTCTTTTAAGTCTTAGGCTAGATGTTCACAAATCCTTTGACACTAACCAACTTGGTGACCTTGATTTCTACATCATACTCCATTAAATTCATTATCCAACCAACTCTTTTCTCATTTATGTCTTTATTCAAGAGAAACTCTTTGATACTTGGATGGGAAACCATTAGTTATATCTTATTGTTAGACAAAAAACATCTAAATTTCTTGACAGACCTTATAATTGAAGTACATGATTTTTAACAAAAGATTACCTTATTTCATACTCTTACAAGACTTGACTGAAGAAGGATATTGGCTGTTCCAAGGCCTCATGATTCTATTGAATAAGAATACTTGAAATGGTGTCTAGGTTAGCATAAGTGTACAAAATGAAATACTTTGTGAAATCTAGGGTTATGAGTGTAGGAACACTAGCTATGGATTTTTTGATCTTTTCAAAATTCTTTACTCATTCTTTGGACCAACTGAAACTCCAATTCTTCTTGAACAAGGTTGTAAGTGGCCTAGATAAAGTGGTAAAATTTGAAATATATCTTCTTATAAAATTGATTTTACCTAAGAAGCTTTGCAAAGCCTTCTTATTCTTAGGCAAGGAAAGTAAAAGAATTAAATTTATCTTTTTAAGATTTGTACTCAAACCATGTTTTGAAATCACATGCCCAAGGATCTTACCTTCATGAACTGAGAAGACACACTTTTTGGGGTTTAGAGACACCCTAAATTGCCTACACCTTTCAAACACTTGCTTGAGGTGAACTATGTGCTTATTTGCACTTTTTTGGAACACTTATATGTCATCCAAATAAACAAGTATAAACCTATTAAGAAGGCCTTGGAATTCCATATCCATGGCTCTCTAAAAATTTTCTCCAGCATTGGATTAACTAAAGGGCATATTTCTATATGCAAATATCACCCACTTTTTAGTGAAAACTATCTTGAATTGGTCTTCTTCCTTGACCAAAACCTGATTATAGCCACTATATCCATCGAAAAAATAAAACCTCTCTAAACCTACAACCATATATAAAATTTGTTTCATAGATGGCAATGGATAGTGATCTTTAAAGGAAGCCTTGTCCAAATCATGGAAGTCAACACAGTCTAATTTCACCATTCTTGTTTTATACTAAAACAAGGTTTGCCACCCAAGTTGAGTGTTTGATTGGAAATATAATAGTTGAATCTATGAGCTTATGAAGCTTAACTCTTATCAAAGGCTTAAGCTTTGGATTGATAGGCCTTTGTCTTTGTCTCACTAGCTTAGTTTTAACCTCTAACCAATGGTGTATTGAGCTAGACTGGGATTAAATCCTCTAAGATCACTATATTTCCATGTAAACAAATCAACAAAAATCATGCATAATTCAATGAAAGCTTCCTTGTGTGAATGCATGCATACCTTACCCAACTTCAATTTCTTACCAAATATAATCTCCACATTAGGATAATGTTCCTCCTTTGTTGACAATGATAAATTTTCCTTTCTCAACTCATCATAACCATTGAATATATTCTCAAGTGTGACCAATCCCTTGGGAAACTTATTTATTTTTAGTTTCACAATCTAATCACTATACTGCTGCAAGAGCTTTGATTGATTTTTTGGGGAAAACTTAGCCTCATCTTACAATAACCTGATTATTTGATTGCCATCTTCAAATACCTGCCAATTATATTGGTTATCCTAAATAGAAGGTATTACAACCAGCTTAATGTGTGACTAATTTTTTTCATTTTTTATATTATCTAGGATATTTAAATTGTGCCCCAGTGGCAGCCAATCTATCTTCATGTTTATTCTCATCTCTTAGTATTACCTCAATGTTGAAAGCTTGAAAATCCTCAAGTAATTCCCACACCCTATGATTATAAGATATAAGTAATAAATTTTTGAATACATTAAGCCCTGTTACTTTGTGAACTACAAGTTCACTATCACAGAATACTTGCAAGGTGTTGACTTTCATCTTTATAGGCCACTACAAACCATGCACTAGTACTTCATATTTTACAACATTGTTTGAAAAGTTAAATTGGAACTTAATAAAAGAGAAATACATTTGATTTTATCAATAAATAAACATCATTCCAGCCCCATTACCATGATTATTCCTTGATACATCAAAGTATGATTTCCATAACCCATCACTAAACTCATCATCCTTCATCATGGTTGGAATTGGTGTATCAATCTCATGGAGTCAATAAATACCAAGTCCCCCTTATTCAGTTAGATTATAAGTATCATGCTCATCCAAGTTAGAATACCACTCATTAATTAATAGATCTATAACTCCATCTAAAGGTGACTCATCTTCTACTCCAATAGTTTCTAACACCTCATCAAAGATGATACAGTTAGTGTTTATAACACTTGGCATATATGGCTCCAATTTTAAACATGCTATGGGTTTAGAATGTATTGTTACTTTGGTAAAATACCTAGTTATAAACATCAAATATGTCTAATCAGTTGATAAGTACCCTCCAATCATTTAATTGAAGTCCCTTGATAGACACATGGTGAAGTAGGGAGGCAACTCCATCACAATTACATCCTGCTAAATGATAACATTAAGACAAGTATGTAGTGTCAAATTTAGATCTATTATGATACCTAATATATTTTTTGGTGATCCATATAGTTTAAATACCCCTTTAGTATTTGGTTCATAGACAAGACCAAGCTTATCTACAATTTTCTTAGGCATGATAGTGCTACTAGCTCTACTATTCACCATACAATTATGAACCAAAGTGTCACCAACTATCAAAGAGAGGTATAAAGTAGGATTTTTATTTGATTTTACCTTAGTTTTTTCCACCTTTACCATATTATGTACCTGATGTACTTATTTATTAGTTGGTTAATCTAAATTAGTCAGGATAACACCTTCCTTTTCAACTAGGTTTGGAGATAATTTGAGAGTTGAAGGCTCTTGAATGAACATATCCTTTTATCCTAGAATAGAGAGGGAATCCCACATGATAATTCTGATTTTAGACTTCTTCATTTCATCTACTATACAAAATTTAGCTCCATTAGCCTTTGGTTGTACTTTTTGAACCACTATTTTCTCATGAACTAAAGGTTTTTGATGAACCTTTCCAACCTTTTTATTCTAATTTTTTGGTGTATGGGTAGAAAGATGATCTTTGGTACTCATAAAAATAGCATTAGAATTACTTGAATCATTACTCACATATTGAGCCTCCTCAATGGGTCTTCTTTTAACTCTAGTTAGAGCTGCAACTTGACCACTTATATTGCTAATCTCACCAATATGATTGAATGCAACATGATCATCCATTTTACAATTCATATTAATGGAATTAGGTTTCCCTTAAACTTTTTGAGTCTCTCCTTATGATACCAAACTTGTTTCTTGATATTGACTTCCTTGAAGAGAAAACTCTTCTTGTGTAATTTATATCATAGTAATGTTTTGTAACACTAAGGCTTGATTTTGATCATTATTGAGATTAAAGGGCTGCCAACCTGAATCCTACATCAAGTTGTTTTCAGGTGGTGTGGGAACAATAACTCTTGAATTGGAAGGTACATTAGGGTCAAGATCTGCATATGGATTAGCTTGAGTTATGGCTCCTTATGGTTGGTAGGGTGCTCTATTTTCTTTAAAACCTTGATAAGGAGGCCTTTGATGACTAAAGGGATGATAAGTGGTCTAATTTTTTTGTTGATAAGGCATATTATCCTAGTACTAATACCTTTTTAGCTATACTATTTCATTCCCAAAAGATTGTAACAAACTTTTTAACTCTCCAAACTCACTAGCTTGACTAGAAGGGGCTACACATTAATTGTTAGGGGATGGAATAAGATCTAAATATGGAATTAGAGGGACTTAATGGGTTGGTATAGACTTAAATTTTGGTAATATAGGCATTATAATCCTTATATAGAGCTTACCATCTTGTATCAAACTATTCTCTGCTCTTATTATAACCTCATAAGCATCTGCTAAGGTAATACCACCCATTGACTATATCATCACACCAATATCTAATTTGAAGGCTTTTAAATAGTACAAAAAGGCATATTTTGGGGATGGTCTAATAAATGTAGGTATCCTAGTCCGTGTATTTTAGAATCTAAAGTTAAAATCATACATGAACTCATGAGGAGCTCTTTATATGGTAGTTAGTTGTTCAACTAAGGATAGGTGATCATATTTATCCTCAAATTGTCTGACTAAGGATGCACCTAAATCATCCTAGGTAAAAATGGAACCCAGTGGGATATTTATATACCAATGTAGTGTTTTTGCTTTGAAAGGAGCATTAATCAGTCTCATAGCTACATTGTCTTGAACAATGTTGTGAATTGAATAAAGTCTGGCAACATCCTAGATGTGTTTAATGGGATTTGTTTGATCTTATCTTGAGAATAATGGGATACTCTTAAGAGCATATACAAGAATATCATCAAAATGGGCTAAATTCAATAGATTACCTCTATTGAATGGAACAAACACTTGATTTTTTAAGGCCATTTGGGTAGTGGGGATTGCACTACTTAGGATAATAGGATAACTAGGAGATAAATATTTATTTAGAGATATGGTCTTATACTACTAAAAATTGCTCTTTTATATGAATTCAAGAGGAATACCTATACTTACTAACCTTGTAGTAACCTTTGGAATGAGTGTATTGCTTGGATGATGCTATGAACTCTATAATCTAAAAAATATTTATCTTTTGATGATGACGATGTCTTCCTCTACTATAAATACTTCTCTTCAACTCTAAACTTTAGCTATGCCAAGGATAATGGGTCCCACTAGGCAGGACATAAAATATTGTGGTCTTAATTTGTACCCTTGGCAGGAGTTCTTTAGACTCACTCCAACTAAGCCACAAAAAGGGAACAACCTCAGGTTGTGGGTATCTTCTAGTGAGGTTGAGCCTCTAGAGAGGGCTAGTTCCCTTGGATATATCACCTAAACTATTTTTTTGCTCTGAAAAGGGAGAAATTATATATAATAATGCATGAAAACATGTAAAAGGAGGTGATGCACCAATGTTGTGAACACTTATAATTACATAAGACACACACTACCAGACACTTTCAAACCTACAAACATCATTTCACTCACTCTTTGATCACCTTTCACTTAAGTATTTCAAAAAAATGCATGAAATAGCTATCAATATAGCATGGGAGGGTAGTTGTCCACTTCCACACCAATTAAAAAACTATCTATTAAACTTAGAATGACCTATGAAAGCTACAAGAAACATCATGAAGGCGAGGAAAATTAAATAGAGGCAAAGGAAAGCATGTGTTCACCTAACCACATCAATGAATTAAAATAACTCACTTCAATTCATCCTATGAATGGAGGAATTCAGTCTTTTATTACATCAAATAGGTGTTGCAGTACAAATCTTGGCATAGCCTGGGCATGCCAAAATCATAAGAGTCTATTTATTCAGGGAGAAATGGGGAATATATAGAAAAGGGGAAGTGAGCAAAATATAAATTAATAAATGAGTCCCAACCACTTTTTTATTGATTAACATTAATCCTACCTCCAAAAATTAACTTTCATTAGCTCCAAATAGCTTTCAAGTCCTTCCATTAGCTTGGGAACATACTATAAGACAAGAACCTTGTAGACACCAATATCGTGTCAACCCCCCATTTGGTCCCCTTCTAAATGTTAACACTCCTAACCCACACTTACACACCTTATTAATTTAAAAACTTCTTATTTTAAATTAATTACCTCACCTTGGACACCTCACCTAGACACCTCACCCTAAGACCATTTCTTAGCCTATGAGTCAGCCTGAGACTAGGTCCTCCAAATCCTAACTACCCATGACCTATTCTCACTCCATCTTAACTCTATAACCAACTCTCGTGCCTCATAAGCCCTTGTTTTGACCGTTCTCTAATGGAAAAGGCACTTGGTAGGTGGAGAAATGAGTAAAGAGCTAAAAATAGCCCTTTTACCTATTCTCTTTTGCTGACATCAGTCAACCCATGGCTGATGCTGACGAGATCACCGATGTTGGTTACATAATCCAAGCTCTAACATTCAGCTACCCCCCACCTTTTTGCACATTGACGTGCACACTCTACGACCTCAAGCACCAGAACTTGACTATTATTCTCTTGGCTATCGAAGCTCTACACAAGTCATTCCAGAGACTAGACTGACACATTATACAAGGACCTCAACATCAACCACAATGGGAATAAGTATTCTAACACCTCTGGTTCTTCACCTAATAGAGTTAAGTATTTTGGTTCTCATTTTAGTGTTTTAGAATACATTGTTAATTAGTTTCCATTTGATATTTCTAAATACTGTCAAGAGGCCCAACTTCTTCCATGGAGGGGCTAAAAGGCCTTCCCCTTATTCTCACCCCTTCTCACACCAATCCTCCACCTATACCCTTCCTCAGACCTCATTCACCTTCCCACAACCCTACACTAACCTCTAAACTTCTAGAAACCCCCTGTCTATCTCATAAATACTTTAAAAGCTGTCTAAGGCTGACTGCCTCGACCGACATTGGCAACCTAACCAACGTCGACACAATTTACCCATCAACCTCGGCAGACCAACCGATGTCGATGACTGTGTTCTAGACCAACAGACTAGAAAACCTATCCAAATAGCCCATAGACTAGACAAAACCTTTGGCCAGCTTTTTGTAACATTCTAAGACACACAGACTGCAGGGAACAGATACACATCATCTACTTTTCCATTTCTTTAAGTCATTTATCATTTCTTTTTATATAACACTTTTATCTTTGAACAGTGGACTGTCATCCCTTACAGAGCTTCACACTTTTGGGACCGAGCGCGTAGCTTGGCAGTCCACCATATCCTCTTCTAACATTTTCCTTTTTTGAGTTTTATTCTTACTACAGGTGTTTCCTCCACAACCAAAAAGGAGCTCCCACAAAGCTTGGATACAGTGTGCATTAAATTTGGGTAACATCAAACCCACAACCTCTTAACCTTAGTTTCTTCCTCATTTAAATGCAATTAGTGAAAATTTAGAGAAACATTCTGGCACGCCCGGTGGGACCCTTAAAGTTTTCCTTGGGTTCATTTTTCTTATTTTAAAAATCAAACTTTCATGTAGATGCATTAGAAAAATATTCACTTCTTGCATCCCCTCTTCTTTGCCTTTATTTCTTGAGAAATAAAAAACTTAGCTTCTCTTATTTGTCTTTATTTCAAGAGGAAATCATTAGCAGAGGTTAAAAAGAACATCTCTTTTTCTTCTGTTTACTTCTTGCATGCATCATAGGGTAGTGAAAAACTCATACTCTTTACCTCTTCTCCATTTGTTTGCATTTGAATAACATATTTTGATTTGGGTTAAAAACTACTGCATTTCATTTTTGCTTGGATGCACACTTAGCCCACTTAGTAATTAAAGCATTGTGAATGAATCATAGTGCACAAATATTACACAACCAAACCACAATCACTTCAAATCAAACACATAAACTTACTTGAGACAAGGCTCGTCTAGGATTTCATCACCTAGTAGATACCTTACCCCACCCAATGATCCTACTTGGATTTCGCCACCAAGAGGAGGACCCACTCTATTCTCTGGTAGAGTATAAACTATAGGGAAGGTATATTTTGGCTAAGCGGCCCAGCTCGGCTCTGGGTTTGTAAAGTGAAGGGAGCAAGCCCTAGCACCAAGCCACGTATTGGCCCTAACATAGATATTTTTGAGCACCATAACACAACCTGAAACTAGCCATAGACTTCCTCTCTATGACCTGTTCTACAAGCCCAACTCCCAACACATTCTCTTAAGGCATAAGCCACCATGACTTTAAAACTCATTCCTAGGAATCTAATGTTTTAGAGGTTGCTTGCCTAATCATCTATTCTACTATTTTTATCTGAGTGTTTGAGTTGGTAAGGTCATACCAATCTGAAGTCTAAAACAACTCAGAATATCTTCTTTTTCCAAGAAACTATCAATCTATGTTTCTAGAATTACACAAAAAATGACATTGGTTTCTCCACCGATGTTGGCAACAAAACCTTCACCAACACTAGTAAATTGACCAATGTTAGCAACATTTCATAACTAATATCGATTAAACAACTGACATTGGCAATTGTCAATAAATAAATTTAAAAAAAAATCCACCCAGCAAGCTTAAAACCCAAATTTCTTGCTATTTAACACAAATTCTGGTTTTCTAAAACTAAAACATAGTTTTTTAGAACCTGAACCCCTTTTACCTTGGATGTCCCTGACACGCTGTCAATCCAAATTCCTTGTTGACCACACGAGTCAATAGCCACTTTTACCTTTGCCCTTCGTGCCAAGTCATCTAATGGAGTATACTTCAGACACTGAGCATACTCCTATCCAACCTACCCCTAATCAACCTCCTATTATTCCCAAAGGGGATCAAGATTTTGAGAGATTCCTTAACCATAATGTCAAGGCTCTCCAACATTATCTCGCTAGAAGCCAAACGCAAGATTCTTTGGGTAATCCTATTTATGGGATGCCAACTTCTTTGGTTGAAGTGGCAATGATATCAACATCATCCGCTACCCAACCTATGGTCACTCAGGCCATTGCCTCAACTAGTAACCCAACCATGGCCAATGTTAAAGGTTTGGCCTCCCCTTCTATCCTTTCTTTCCCTACCTCCATTAGGGTTTCTGTACCCCCTCAACTACAAATAATTCAACCAATTTTGACACCTTTCCAAAACTTGATTGTCTCTATCCCATCCACTCTTGCACCCATAAACACGAGAGTGACTACTTGTCCTTTAACTAGTGTTACTACCATTCAACCACCCTTGGTGGCATCTAGTCAAGTGGTGCCCTCCAACTTCGCAACACACACCCCCTTGGCCTCGACATCAGCCCCTATGATGAGCTATCAGTATGTTGCACCTACACAAATGCAACCAAGTATGTCATATGCCCCTCCTAATGCCTTACAGGTACCCTATAACTTAAGGGGTGCCCCTCATGCCAATCCATCTGCCAATCTAATTAAGATGTTGATGGATAAGATGTATAACCTTGAGACATCTATTTCAAGTTCGAGGAGTGTTCTTTCATATGAAACAATCTGTAACAAACCTATCCACCCTTTAGTTCCTATTCAACCATACCCTAGCCAGTGGGAACTCCCAAAATTTACTCACTTTTAAAGTAAAGAGGACCCACAATAACATCTACAAGTGTTTAGACACGTTTGCTACCTCATAGCTCATGATGATGCGTTATTACTTCACACATTCCCTATGTCACTTTATGGCACTGCCCTTGATTGGTATAGCTCCATTACCAGTCATTCTCTCTTCACTTTCATTCAACTTGCTCAGCTATTCCTTGATCATTTCTCAATCATTATTACCAAGAAGGTCTCCATCACAGACCTTTATTCTATTAGATAATTTGAGGATGAGTCAATAGCAGACTTTGTCACCTGTTGGAGAGGTTTGATCAACCAACTCTCATTCTCACTACCTCAACCTAAGCTCATTGATCTCATTTCAAGAGCATGTGCCAAGCACATCTCATCCACTCTGCGGGTTTAAACTTTTCTCATATTTGATGAAGCTTTCACTATGGCCCAAAAGTTTGAACTCTGTGTTATCAAAGAAGATAGGGTCAAATTGCATGGCAAAAATACCAACACAAAATCCAATGACCCTTCTTCTTCCAAACCTTCTTCTTCCCACTCCAAGTCCAAGGGATCAGTGAATGTTGTGGTTCTTAGGTCAGCATCTTCTACCACAACCAACCAATCTGAGCCCTCCACTTTGTAAAACATAACTATACAATTCCAACAATGATATGAACAACAATGATACACTCCAATAAGAGAATCATATGCTTCTATATTGGATAAATTAGTGAAGCAAGGAGTCCTCAACATCCCTCAAATATGACCACCTATCCAATTTGATCCTTCATGAGCCATCCCTACATGGTATAAGGAAAACAACTTTTGTAACTATCATCATGTCAAGGGTCATGACATGGATAATTGCAAAACCCTCAAAAACATTGTTTAAGACATGTTAGATAAAGGGGACCTTGTTTTGGATAACCCTAATGTGCCAGCCAACCAAAACATAAATGTCTTTAGGCAACCATTTCCTAACCATCCCTCAAGTCAGAACAATATTTAGACCATGGTTGATGACCCTCAAAAATGCAACATACGCACGGTCAACATAGTCTTTCCTTTTATTCCTAACCAACCTCTCCCACAATCTTAAGAGGTTGGTCAACCCATTTCTCCACCATAGGTAGAAGAGCCTATTTTACCCATACCACTCCCACATAATGAAGAGCTCCCTTTGCCTCACCTTTTTCCTTGTGTGGATGAACCTGTATCACCCCCACAACATCAAGCACCTCCTCTACCCATTCTTCTACCTCATGAGGATCTTGTATTACCTATTCCTCTTGCCCCCACCTTCCCTCTTCTTCTACCATTGGAAGAATTTATGATTCATACCCCACACCCTCATGTAGAAGGGGCCATCATCCCTCTGCTTCACACTTTAGAGAAGCCTTCCTCTCTTATTTTTCCTCCACTGATGGAGGATAGTCCTCCATCCACCCCTCTTTCACACGTAGGAGAGTCTACTTTGACCTCTCCCATATTAGAGGATGCTTTGATGGTACCAACGCCAGTGGCCCTACCCTCATCCTTCTTATTACCAATGGAGGATCATATTTTCCATACTCCTAGACCACATGTGGAAGGCATGATCATTCCTGTGCTCTATCTGCTTGAAGAGCCAAATTCTCCAATCCCTTCTCCATCAAGAGATGAATTCACCACCTCACCTACTTCAGTCGAGGAAGATTCGGTGATGGTTCTCTCTCACCTTTGGCCCATGATTATTGTGTCCAACATGTTTCCACTCTTGCAATTGCCCAAATCCTCTAAAAGACCAACTATAAGGCCTCACGTGACATCATCTAAACCCTTCTCTTGATTAGAAAAAAACTTAGGATTCCTCCATTCTAGGAACCTAGAGTATGAGGCATTATGGGAGTGACTTAGGGATCCTTATCCTATGCATCCTACTTCGCCTTATACTACCAACCCTTCTGCAATGATTTACCCCAAAGTCTCTGATGAGGATTAGGCTTCTACTCCTAAATCATCAGAAGCTCAGTCTTCCACATCTAAATCCAAACCCTCATAGGCATCCATCATGCTGAAATAGATTAGATCTCTCGGTATTTGCCCTGTATCAAACCTCACTCACCCATAAGTGAAGTTAGATTTGAACCTTGCCCTACACAGTAGTGGTCCTCACACCATACTAAAGTAGGATGCTAAACCACATCAGTCTACTCCTCCCCCACCTCCACCATTGCCCTCTATCTTGGGTCCAAATCCTTCCACTTTAATAGGAGTGCTCCCTATTCCAACACCTCACAACAAAAAAATACCTCCATTACTCTCTCTACCCATCAAAAACATATTTCCTCCAAGAAATTTGACATCTCTCATCAAGAAAGTGCCATCTACGCATGTGGCCCCACCACCAACCAAAAAGGTGGTACGAAAAACTCCCCTTATAACTCCTAAACAGAAGTTGTCAACCCCTACTACAACAATGAGCACAGATCCATTAGTGGGTTCCTATGCTTCACTATTACACCAATTATTGTAGTCTTTTAGCATTGTTCTCCTACCCATTAAGCCATACCAACCTCTCGAATCAAAACCATCTTGGTTCGATGACACTTAAATCTACTTATATCATCATACACTTGGGCATGATACTGAGAATTGTAATGCTCTTAAGGTTATCATTCACCAAAACCTAAAAAAGGACACCCTTCTCATTGAGAATTCTCCTAACCACCCTCTTGACAAATTACTGACACCATCCCATGCCTCCCAAACCTCCTCACTTGAATCGAGATCCCAATGCGAGATTATGGTCCCTCTACCACCTTCTCCCCCTTTATTCAAAATAAAAACTATTAATGTGGCTACCAGGTCCCAAACTCTAAAGGATAAAGGAAAAGAGTAGGTTTTTACCCCTTGGACATATCCATTCACCAAGCCCTCTCCACCACCAAAACCCAAGATTTCCATCTTGGGCACATCTGAACCAACATCTTTGGGGGCAATTCGTGACTCCATGGTGAAACAACTTCACCAAACCCCTATGAAGATGTATTTGTATGACCCAATACAAAGCTCTCCACACCATTGCCAAGCCTTGATCAAGGCTTTATAAGTAGTGGAGGTCTAACTTGAAGACCCCCAACCACTGGTAGCTTTAGTCAAAACGTTACCCACCATTACCTCCATCACCTTTAGTGATTCTGAGATTCCTGCCTACAACCTGGAAGATCAGGATGCCACCCTATATATCATGAATTATGTTGATCAAACTCACATTAAGTAGGTTATGATTGATGGAGGTGCTACCATCAACATCATTTTTACCCATGCATATGATCAACTAGCCTTTCTAAATAACTGCATATCAAAAACTGACACAATTCTTCATTCTTTTAATGATGCCACTGCCACTACTATTGGCACTGTGGTCTTGCATATTCGTGTTGGCCCATGTATAATTTTGGAACTCTTCTATATCATTGAGGGGGAGTTCTAATATAACATGCTATTGGGATGACCTTGGATATGCACCATGACCTGTGTCCCTTCCACGTTACATCATTGTGTCAAGTTTGAACATGAGGGGCAGATTCATGTCATTCTTGTTGACCCTTCCCCCTTTAAAACATGTAACATGACCTACTGACCTAATGATGTTCTCATCCCTTTGAAAACATCCACCAAAACACCACCTCCACCCACAGAAGCCTAGACAAGCTCGCAAACACTGGTCACACCTACGCCTACTCCTCAAGTGACCACGAAAGATCCTATGGAAGATACCTTCTAGTGCCTTTCACTTGGGGAGTATCATTTGCTTACTCTTGACATGTTCCAAACTCCACAAAAATATGGAAAAATTCAACACCACCCTAACTACGACCATCACATCAGAATGGTCATCCCATATGGTCCTCTTGATCTCCAAACTAATCTCACCTATGGAGGGCTAGATCAGGCTCCTACTATTGGAAATCCTCTCTCATCAACCTGACTATTCACTTCTAATTTCTCCTTCCTTGACAACCCTCACTTTGCTCATACCTATCTTCATAGGTGTGTGTGGAAGGGTTTTGGCTTTGGGCATTATGAACAAGGTCACCATAAGCCCGTTGAGCCTCCAAACAATGAGGCAATCAAAAATGCCAATAAATGACATGGTGTAGGTTTCGAAGAACCTACAAAACCCTCTAAGATCCCTCACCATGAAACTATCATAGAGGATTCTCCTCCAACCTTGCCTATTCCCCCATCCTCACCTATGGAGTCAGTGGTCTCCATCCCTCCTAGTTTTTTTTCATAAACGCCATTCACTTGGAACCCCTGACCTATCAACTAGGTGGGGTATCAAGGTATCTTCCTCTCATTTATCTAGACATGATAGACAATGAATCTTATAGCATCAACACTATCCAATGCCTGGACAATGATGCCATACTCACCTACATGGGTGCAGATGACTCCTTCATATAATGTTCACTTCCTTCAAAAACATAGGTTATGTTAAATGAATTAACTATTGACATTAATCTCCCATATTCTGATGTTCCTCACATTTTAAAGATTGGTCAATCTTTAGATGCCTAGGAACAAATCAACTATACCACATTCCTTACAGACCATAGCAAAGCCTTTACTTGGTCCTATAGTGATATGCCCAGTATGGACCCCAACATTTTCATCCACAACATCATCACAAACTGTGAAGCTAAGCCTGTCAGGTAAAATCTTTGCAAGATGCATCCTCGCATCGCACTCCTTGTCAAATAGGAGCTTCAACGTCTTCTCTCCATCTCATTTATCCAACCCATTGATTATCCACAATGGGTGTCAAACATTGTCCCTATCACAAAAGCAATAGGGGGAATTTGAATTTGTACTAAATATCATGACCTCAACCTAGCTTGCCCAAAGGATGACTTTCCTTTACCAAACATTGACCAACTTGTTGATCTTATGGTGGGTCATGAGATGCTATCCCTCATGGATAGGTTTTCAAGATATAACCAAATCTTGATTGCCCCAGAAGACCAACATAAAATCACCTTCATCACCCCATGGGGGACATTCTGCTATAGGGTCATGCCTTTTGGCCTCAAAAACATAGGCACTACATACCAATGCGCCATGACTTATATCTTTCACAATCTCCTCCACAAAATCATGGAGGACTGTGTGGATGACCTACTGGGGAAATCCAAACTTCACCATGACCACCTAACCATTTCAAAATAATATTCACTTGCCTACTACAATATAACATTCGACTCAACCCCAAGAAATGCATCTTTTGGGTTCTCTCAGGGAATATTTTGGGTTTCATCATTTCTCTCCATGGAATTGAGGTAGATCCAGCTAAGATTCAAGCCATACTCAAGATGCCCCCACCAACTAACCTAAAATAACTTCACAGCCTACAAGGGAAGCTTTAATCTATTCGTTGCTTCATCTCGTAGCTATTTGACTGATGCCAACCCTTCCATCACCTCCTCAAGAAGGATGTCTCCTTTAATTAGACTAAGGACTACCAAGAGGCTTTTGAAGCTCTTAAATGCTATCTTGTCTCTCCACCAGACCTTATTCTACCTAAAGATGACCAACCCTTCTATCTTTACATTTCAGCAATAGATCATTCATTAGGTGCCATGATCACACATCGAGATGAACAACATCGTGAGCAGGCGGTTTATTATATAATCCAAATGCTCATTGACTATGAAACTCGATATACTCATACTAAAAAACTTTGCTTGGCATTAGTCTTTGCCACCTCCAAACTCTACCACTATCTCCTCAACCACAAGACTTACGTCATCACCCACATTGACCCTCTCAAATACATGCATTCTAAGCCATACCAAAACTAATGTATGGCTCGTTGGCTCATGCTTCTTGTTGAGTTTGATTTGGAATTCATTCAACAAAAGTCTATAAAGGGGAAAATGATCACTGACCAACTAGCAGATGCCCCTTTACCTGATAACCAACCCTCTAATTGTGAATTTCTTGATGAGTCTATCACCATGCTATCCATCGATGACATCCCTTATCAAATGATAATGTTTTTTAATGGATCTAAATTTCAACTCAATGGGGGTGCGGGGGTCATCCTCATCCCTCACGAGGGTGATCCCATGCCTTTATCCTTCAAACTCAACTTTGAATGCACCAATAACATGGCTGAGTATGAAGCCTTAATTTTGGGGCTTCAAACTAGCATTTTCTTGGGCATTAAGACAATCAATATCTTTAGTGACTCGCAACTAGTCATATCTTTGTAAAAATGATGTTTTTTAATGATATAAACACTGTGTTGACACATTTTTAGGGTCTTTCGACCGTTATCTTTTGCAAACTGTTCCTTGATCTACGAATAAGTTTGTTGACACAATGGCCTCTCTCACCTCACACATCCCATCTTCATCTGATTCCTCAAGAATCTATGTCATGGTACATCATTTGGCATTGCCCTCATATATCTCAATTGACATCAACTTTGTTGGCAATATCGACTCTAGTCCACATGATGTGTAGTATAAACAACTTGCTGACTACTTGACTTATTCTATCATTCCTCCTGACCTCTCTAGCAATGGACGACATGCTTTTATCAAGAGTACTACTTGATACACCATGCTAGGGGGTATTCTCTACAAATGAGGTTTCAATGGCCTCCTTCTCTAATGCTTAACCACCACTGAGACATCTCATGCCATCAAACAAGTCCTTGATGGGATTTGTGGAGGAAATTTTAGTGGTAACTCAGTTGCAAAGCACATCCTCCGCCTGGGCTATTATTGGCCCACTCTTCACCAAGAATACAACGACTATGTTTGGCATTATATCAAATGCCAGCAACATGTTAACCTAATTCACATCCCTAGCCATGCTTTACAAGTTGCTAAGGATTTTTGGCCCTTTTCACAATGGAGCTTAGATCTAATTGGAGAGATTAACCCTCATTCATCTCTCTGATATCAATCTATTATCACAGCGACTGAATATTTCACTAAATGGGTGAAGTTGTTCCTCTCATCTCCACTAAAGCTAACAAAATCATTGACTTCATTAACCACCACATCATCTATCATTTTGGTTTACCTCATAAGATCATCACTAATAATGGTGAATCTTTCAAAAATAAAACCGTCTAAAAGCTTTGCGATGCTTTTGGCATCAAACTTAGCTTCTCCTCACCTTACTATCCACAAACAAATGGACAGGTAGAAGCTTCTAACAAAATCCTAACTAAAATCCTAATGAAGGTGGTCAATGACACTGGAAGGGATTGGCACACTCACATCCCCTTCGCTTTATGGGCCTACCACACTAGCATTCGAACCTCTGCGGGTGCTACACCTTTCTCCTTAGTGTATGAAACTGAGGTTGTCTTACCTCTTGAAGTACAAATACCTTCTCTTTGCATCTCCTTGCATGACATACTCTTTATCGATGACTTTTATCAAGATCGATTAACACAACTTGAGTTACTCGATGAACATCATCTTGTCGCTCTTAATCATCTTCATATCTACCAAGGTCACATCAAGCATGCCTACAACAAAGATTTGAAAGAGAGATATTTCAAAATTAGAGATCTCGTCCTTAAAGAAAACCAACACGTGACCAATATGGAAAGAAGAAAATGAGGTAAGTTTGCTCCTAATTGGCTCAGACCTTACATAATAATACACAAGTATGGATCAGGCACTTATTGTCTGTCTTCTCTCGAAGGCTGGCCAGAACCTGAGCCCCTTAATGCCTTGCATCTGTGACCATTCTAATGTTAACCAAGTAATCATTCACTTGATGTTTAACTTGAGCTCGTCCCTTGAGCAACCCCCGTCATCCTCATTCCTATTCCTTTCAACCCTTTTTCCCTACAAAATTTAGTTAACGATTTTTTTTAAGCATTAATGCTTTGTCTTAATAAAAGGGAAACCCCTAAACCTCTATAGTCTAGTCCATGACTAAAAGTTTAGTCAAAAAAATAAAATAAAATAAATTGGGATGCCTAAAAAAATATTAAAAGTTCATAAACTATAAATGTAGATTGCTCCCTCAAAGGACAACTACATTATTGCTATAATTAATAGGTTACTCCCTTGAAGGACATCTATTCAAAAAAATTAAAACATACAAAGTAAAATATAGACCACTCCCTCAAAGGATGGCTATGCCCAAATTTTGCTATAAACACAAGACCCTCTCAGAAGCTTCCTGCATCGATCAGCTTCACATGACCACAAAATAAAACATCCTAAAGTAGACTTCTCGTATTGATCAGTCTACCCAAAAAAAATTGACTAACAAACTATTAAGTCATGGACTAGCCTATAGTCATTCTTAGGGTCACCTATAAAAGGGGAAAAGTTATCCCTACTAAAAAAGAGTTACGATATCCTCACATAATCACACCTATTACCCCAAAATACCCAAGGGATTTTGAGCTCACTTAACATCAAGTGATTAGGGTACTTCTCTAACACAAACCAATGGTCAATGATGTAATGCATGAATGAGGATTTTGTTTGCAAAAACCTTATCTATGATATCATTATGGTCCTTGTCAATGAAAGAGCAACGCGCCTTTCACTTCTTACACACCTTCGTCACATGCCAATTTATCATACAACCAAAACATTTTCTAACCACTAACATAACATCATGATTTATTTAATGCAAATACCAATTTGTGTTATATAAATTATCATATCCCATTCACATTAGTTTCTATCAAAAATAATACACATGGAAACTATCAACCAAACACAATTTATGTCAAGCATATACCATCACCAATATGGAAACCTACTGAAGCATAAATAAACTCATTTCATTTTTAGCATACACCATCACCAATATGGAAAATTGCTAAGGATGAAAAACCACATAACCTATGTTATAGCATACACCATCACACAATATGGAAAAGGCTATAACATCATCATACACTCATCATTTCAAGCATGTACCATCAAACATATGGGAAATGCTAAAAACACTAACATAACCAAACCAACTAACAACCTCTTTGACTCTTCTTCCCTTTTGGGAGAACTAAATTGGTTTGAGGCCCTTAAAATAGGGGCTATATAGGTAGCACTTAGTTGACAAGGGCTCTTCTAAGGTTAGCTCAGCCATTCGTTCATTTGACTACCTAATGGACCAACTATCTGACCTAAAAACATAGGTCTTCTCTAAAACTACCCAAAATCATGACCAAACAACTAGCCCTAACACTATAGAAGTCACCTTAGACTTCTCATGGGGCACATTGGAGATCACATACATCTCCCTAACCATAACAAACAACACTTGAGATCACTTATATCTCAGCCTAACTCGACAAAGAACCTCAAAGACCACGACTATCTCCTCAAACCATGACCACTTTTGAGACAACTTTGCCTTAGTTGTTTTGATTGCATACGCTACCTCACAAATAGTTAACAAATAGCATGCACCCCTCACACCTATTATTGGATTGCGACCAAGTTGATCCCCAATATCTGTGACATTTTTGTGTTTTCTAGGAGCACTTCTTAGCCTAGATACTTAGAACACGATGCCCATTAGAGCTATAACTTTGATCAATCTAACCCAATTAGCTACCACTAATAAGCTAGGGATTGGTTACTTCGATTTTAGTCTTCCTCGACCATTAGAGTTACAACTTTGTTCATTTTAACCCAATCAGCTACCAGTAATAAGCTAGGGACTAGTTACTTTGATTTTAGTCTTCCTTAACCTTGCCTACGATAATTTGACCTGCTTATCAAGTGAAGTGGTATACATGCAATCTCAACTATTGCAGCGTTCACACTCCAACCTCATCCTACCCATCCACTACCTATCAAATCAGCAACTAATTTCAGATTTCCTTCTCTTGATTCCCACTTTGAGGGGGAATACCTCATTCCATACCTGGGGTAACCTACATCTATTTTTGTCTTGCAGTTCGTTAGAACAAACCACAAGACAAGGGGCAAATGTAAACACCAATATTGTGTCAACCCCCATTTGGTCCCCTTATAAATGTTAACACTCTTAACCCACACTTACACACCTTATTAATTTAAAAACTTCTTATTTTAAATTAATTACCTCACCTTGGACACCTCACCCTAAGACCATTTCTTAGCCTATGAGTCCGCCTGAGACTAGGTCCTCCAAATCCTAACTACCCATGACCTATTCTCACTCCATCTTAACTCCCTAACCAAATCTCATGCCTTATAAGCCCTTATTTTGACCATTCTCTAATGGAAAAGGCACTTGGCAGATGGAGAAATAAGCAAAGAGCTAAAAATAGCCCTTTTACCTATTCTCTTTTTGCTAACGTCAGTCAACCCACGGCTGATGCCAGTGGGATCATCGACGTCGGTTACATAAGCCAAGCTCTAACATTGAGCTACCCCCTACCTTTTTACACATTAACATGCACACTCTAAGACCTCAAGTACTAGAACTCAACTATCATTATCCTGGCTATCGAAGCTCTGCACAAGTCATTCCAGAGACTGGACTGAAACATTGTATGAGGACCTCAACATCAGCTACAATGGGAATAAGTATTCTGACACCTCTGATTCTTTGCCTAATAGAGCTAAGTATTATGGTTCTCATTTTAGTGTTTTAGAATACATTGTTAATTAGTTTCCATTTGATATTTCTAAATACTGTCAAGAGGCCTGACTTCTTCTATGGAGGGGCTGAAAGGCCTTCCCCTTATTCTCACCCCCTTCTCACACCAATCCTCCACCTATACCCTTCCTCAAACCTCATTCACCTTCTCGCAACCCTGCACTAACCTCTAAACTTCTAGAAACCCCCCTGTCTATCTCAAATATACTTTAAAAGCTATCCCAGGCTGACTGCCTCGATCGACATCAGCAAGCTAACTGACGTCGGCATAATTTACCCACCGACCTTGATAGACCAAATGACGTTGGTGACTATGTTCTAGACCAGTAGACCAAAAAACCTATCCAAATAGCCCATAAACTAGACAAAATCTTTAGCCAGCTTTCTGTAACATTCTGAGACACACACACTGCAGGGAATAGGTACACATCATCTACTTTTCCATTTCTTTAAGTCATTTATCATTTCTTTTTATACAATACTTTTATCTTTAAATAGTGGACTGTCATCCCTTACGGAGCTTCACACTTTTGGGACCGATCGCGTAGCTTTACAGTCCACCATATCCTCTTCTAACATTTTCCTTGTTTGAGTTTTATTATTACTACAGGTGTTTCCTCCATAGCCAAAGAGGAGCTCCCACTAAGATTGGATATGGTGCGCATTAAATCTGGGTAACATCAAACCCACAACCTCTTAACCTTAGTTTCTTCCTCATTTAAATGTAATTAGTGAAAATTTAGAGAAACAAACCTATTGAGGATGATGAGTTATGATCTATCAGAAGGGAAAAGTCCCCAAAGATTTGAAACTTCATAAAATGCCTGACTATCTTTTTCAACCTCCCAACTATCCATCTTCTTAATGGGTTTATAACATCATGCTTCAACTTGATATGTCCTTTACACTATTATGCAACCTCTTGAACTCATTCATCTAGTGTCCCCCTTGACATTACTTTCATATTCACCATTTTGTCATTATTCCAAAGCCTAAACATAGGTCCACTATAGATGAAAACCAATTCCCCTATTGGTTTTCATATATCCATAATAGTAATGAAGATATGTAGGCTACCTAGTATCTTGATCATGAACAAGACATAAAACTCATGTATGAGGGTTTTTTGAAAGGTATTAGCTGAGTTTTAATGGTGTTATATGATATGAAGGGCTTGATCCTAGTAACCCAAATTACATCTTTATCTCACATTTATGCATTTTCCTACTTGAGTAGTGAAACCCTTTGATCTGATGTGTTGGTCTATGTGGCATTCCCTTGGAATAACTATTTATTTTTGAAGCTTGGATGTTGTCACCTTAGACACGTCTTTATCTTGTACCCTATAGATATTTGATCAAATTAATTCATTTATCTTCTTAAGAGTTTCCTGGTTTTGACCTTCATCATTTCCATTAATCTACATTTTGCTTTCTAAACATGCTACTTGGTAGCCCTGCATTGATCTTTACCTCAACCTTAAAAAATTTGACACCTAGAAACTCCACATGCTTCTTATGGACCCTACTATTAGTATTCATCTATTTAAAATACTTGCACCAAATGGTACCCTCATGTGTAGTCTGAGTTCATTGACTTATTAACCTCAGATTCACTATGGATCTCCTTTGCATGATTGAATTCACTCTATCGATCTTTGATTTTTAATATTAAACATATACCATTGATACTTTGATTCACTATGATCATGAAACTTGTTAACCATGAGCTCATTATAAATCTTTGATTGCATGATTAAATGTGTGACTTAGATTTGCAGATCACATAATAAAAGGGCAAATCAAAAAGGGGGAGAAGAAATTCTATAAGGAGCAAGCTCAACAAAAATAATAACTAGCAAGTCAACAAGCTAAAAAAGTCAAGGCTACATAAAAGGCCCAAAACACAAAGGTTAACCACCAGAAATACCTTGATGTGGCTAAGAAGGCACAAGAAGCTACCATCACATCCAAGTAATCACAATAAGTACAAGCTCATAAAGATAAAGAAGATGAGTTCATTGTCAAGGCTAAGGCAAAAGAAGAAAAACATAAATAAGATGTAGCAGTATAGGCAAATTAGGCCAATGAAGATGCCACTTACACATATTAATAATCCAAGGAAGTTACAAAGAAGAATAAGTAAGAATAACATGAAACCATATTCCAACAACATGCCCAAGCACAAATGAAGGCACAAGTTATAGCTAAACAAGCTAAGGGTATTACCTTGAAAGAGCAAAAGAAAGAAGAAGAATGTGTGGAAAAGCTTTAGGTAGAGGAAGAACAATCCAAATAAAAAGCTACATAAGAAGAGCTGGCCATGAAAGTGGAGGAGGTCAAATGAAAGTAGGTTGAATACACCATGTAGCAATTCAAACTTATAGTAGATAACATAGTGTAGTAATAATAGGTACTTGAGTAACAATAATAGGTACCTGAGTAACAACAAGTTGAATTAGAGTAGTCATAATAGGAAGAAGAACTAGCTATAGATCTAATAGATCCATAGCTCCTAGAATTACCCTTGGGAGTAATTTGGCTCTAGGTTATCTCAATTGTGGGTACTTGGTGCACCACCTTTTCTCTCCCACTTGTGACTATACCATGAATAAACCCTTTAGTAACTCTAAGTACATTGATAACACTCACACTCAAGTAAGAAGCATCACTAGATGTATCTAGACTCCCATAAAAGAAATAAATTGAGGGCATGGTAGCATTCTAGGATTCTATTAGACATAAGGGTACCTCTCTAGAGTAGAAAATGGATAAATCAAAGGCTGAGAATGTCAATTTGAAGGCTCAAATCCATGAATCTACCAAACTTATCTAGGATGCATATCCTAAGTTAGTCACTCAAGAAATTATGGATCAAGTCATGTGTGACCAATACAGACTCAAGGCTCATGTCTTTGAGTTAACTAAGGACTGGTGTGTAGGCCAAAAACTTCATGCAGTCATTATAATGAGACAAGATGTCAAAATTTATTCTACAAATCTTCAGAAATTTTTGGAAGAGTACCAGGGCATGTTAGATACTGTTTCACTCCAAGCACAATAGGTTTCACATAACTTTCTAGACTAGAAACATCAATTGGATAATTCTTTTTCTAGTTTTAGTACAAAATTTACAATAGCCACCACCACAAAATCAACCATACATAGCCACATTGCCTCTGGAGAAGAAAAAGATGGAAAACTCTAGGAGTCACTCAATGCTAAGGATAATGTGTGCAACAACCTCCTCAATTGGTAGAGTTAGATTTTACGTAGTTCCTTCATCAGGCTTCAATCTCAACATCATGTAGACAAAATGGAATAATTAATTGGCAAGATTAAGACTAAAGTCACCAATACTAAGGTAGCCATGAGAATAACTGACAACATAGATCTAAAGTAAATCATTGGTTGATCTAAGAAATCATGTTAGACTAAAATGTTTACAAGATTGAACTAACTCTCTTTTCTAACAAAGTCACCCAAATTTTCAACACACCTATGTATCAACCACCATTAGAGCTCCAAAATATCATCATTTAGTGTAAGCTATGTATTCCAAGTCCAAGGATTCTTTTGATCAGTCATCATCCACATCTATGTCACCTTCATCAAGTTAAGTATTGCATAGAGTATGAATTTTTTAAAATTTTGTATAGTATTTTATAGTTGGAATGAATTATTAAGATAATTGGGTCCAAGATGGTTGAAACCACATTAATGGAAGCCACCTAGTTATATTAGCCTATTGAAAACTCAAAAGGGTGGTTGGTTGGTGTGCTACTTAGTTGAAAACCTGAAAGGGCGGCTAAGTAATGTGTAAGAGGTGAAAACTAGAAATGGTTCCTTGAGAGATTACTATTACTCTTACTAGTCTAACCACTTCTTTAGTCTCTACTCACATGTGTAATTTTGGAGATCTTGTGACATTGTCTTGGGATGAGACAACATTTTAAGTTTGGGAAAGTGTTGGGAGAAGAATTTAGATTGTAAGGCTATGTAGGATATTTGTCTAATATTAATGGGTTATGTACTCATTTTGTTATGTATAAGTCTATTTTTTCCTATATCCATGACTTGTAATAGGTTAGAACATGAATATAATCCACTTTTGGTGCCAAGTATGAGAAGAATATGAATAGTCATAGATGGGAAATGTTTATATATATTTGTGTTTGTAAGAATAATAGAGTTCCACTTTTGAAGAGATCAATAGAGACTTATCTAGTTATGGTTACCTATGTGACTTCTTACTTTGTTCCTTGTATGCATTCTCATGTATAATGTTTGATTATTTTTTGTATAATTTACTTTTAATACTCTATTTATGTTAATGAATCATTGGTTTTTCTTACCTCTTACTTCATGATAATTCACACTTGTTATGTTTCTATTTTCCAACCTCTTATATGATATATGATACACTATCTTGTGCATTAAAATATATTCTAGCTATCCTCATCCTTATCATGTTATGATGCTTTGAGAACCTCTACTAATAATTAGTGCCCATAATCAAACTCACCTTGGTCTCTACTAAATAATGTCACAATCTCATCTTACATGTGTAGAAGTTTTTGTTACTCATAGTCCACCCCAATACACCTACGTAGTTGGAACTTGTACATTATCACAATAATAATAGCTTGATAATTTACTTGAGTAGAGTAGAAAAGTCTACATAAGACCTAAAGGAATTCTAACACACTAAATAGTAAAGAACCACATTGATTTAGTTCTTAGATCCCATCTTCCAAATAACCCCCTCTATCATAGATCAGTTTGGGAGAATGATGAAGTCTAGCACTAGATTCAAAAGCTTCTTGATCAAGGAAAAATCAGGCCTAGTTAATCACCTTGTTGGAGTCTCATAGTCCTTATACCCAAAAATAATAGGTCTTAGTGATTCTGCATACACTATTATGTACTCAAAAAAATCATAATGAAGAATTGATACCCACTACCACACATTGATGACCTTATAGACTAGGTCCAATTCACATAATAATTCACCAAGATTGACTTGAATTCAAGTTACCATTAGGTTATAGTTCATCTTGAAGATGTCTAGAAGATAATATTCAAGACTTGATAAATATTGTATGAATGGTTTCCCATGCCTTTCAGCCTCACTAATACACCAAACACCTTCATGTACTTGATTGATGATCTTCTCATGCCTTTTCTCAACTCCTTAGTCATCATCTACTTGGATGAAATTATCATCTTCAACAAAACTTAGGAGGGACATATGGAGCACATCTCATATGTCTTAGACACTTTTCACCAACACAAGTTACAATCTAACTTAGCAAAGTGTACATTTGGCACTGTGCAAATCCAATATCTGAGTTACATCATTGATCACAATAATGTTAGAGTAGATAAAGAAAAGATCAAAGTAATCCAAGATTGGCCTACTCCAAGTAATCTCATAAAATTAAAGTGTTTCCTTTGACTTTCTAACTTATACCATAGGTTCATCCGTAGGAACTTTCACATCTCTTGGGATCTCAGCTAGCTCACACATGCCAAAACCAAGTTTGACTAGACACATGCACAACAACATAATTTTTAGGCACTCAAGCAATGTCTCTACACAATGCATGTTCGTATAATTACTTACATTACACAAACCTTAAAAATACACAGTAATACATCTAACTTACACTCAATGTAGTTCTCATACAACATGGACATCCAGTCACATACCACTCTAAGACATTCAGTGACATGGTGAAAAGGTATTCCACCTATGAAAAGGAAATGTATGCTACAATTAATTAAGTAATGGTGACACTATATTATAAATAAATAGATAGTTGTTCATTCAAACAATAAACCACTTCAAGTCCTATAGTCACAAAATAAGCTATAAAATGTGCACCATATGAAATGGATGATGTACACGTATAATTTACATCTCATGATAAAAAAAAAGAAATGGAAGGACAAAAGGCCACATATTACCTTATCCAACCACCAATTCATGTGATCATTAAAGTCTTGGACACCCACAGACATAATTTCATAAATTGGGATCCTCTCTACTCAACTGATCAGGTCTTCACAAAAAATTACACCAATCTCATATAAGATACATAAGTTTCAAGAGTTATAATTGTCTAACTAGCTTATTTACAAGCTCAGACATCTTTGTGTTCCCATTTGGTGTACCTCATTAATGACTCATCTAGGAGGTGCACTATGCCAAGATCTTAGGACCTTTTAATGTGACAAAGACTCTAAATGCATTATATTAACACTTTTTCTAGTCACACATGCATATAGATGTGAGTGCCACATCAATTCTATCATTATTTATTGTATTTCCAATCCCATGAATAGGAATCTAGGAACTTTCACACCTATACCAATTTTATCTAGACCATGGGAATATATCATCATGGATTTCATAATTGGATTACCTATGATGATATGTCAACAATATAATGTGTTCATTGTAATGGATCAATTTTCTAATATGTCCATCATGGTCACATGCAAAAAAAACACTAATGTAATTGGCACTATGCAAGCATTTGTCAACCATGTTTGGGTTTATTTTGGCTTACTAACCTCCATCATCTTTGACTATGATATGCAATTTGTGATTCATTTTTTGTAATCATTATGGGAATTGATATTAACACATCTAAATTGGTTGATGGTTTTTCATCCACAAATAGATGGGAAAACCAAAGTGGTTAATTATGCACATTCTCTCACTTGGGATGAATATATCTTGTACATTTAACATGCCTACAATAGAGCTCTTCAAAAATTTACTAGCCACAATCCATTCTAGACATGTCTTGGGTTTCAACCTTCATCACCTCTAGACATCTCCTATTTCACTCCATCAAGCCATGAGTCATGTGCATAGGAATGGGAAGCAAAAAATATGAGAAGTTTATGTGACACATCTAGTTTGTTCACCAATAGGTTTAGTAAACTATCTCTCATACTCAAACTAAGTAAAATAAGCACCATGACACACATTGCATGCCTTATGCATTCTGATTTGGTGCTAAATTCTAGTTGTAACTTCAAAAGGATTGCTTAAAGGTACACACTAGAAGATCAAGCCTTTTTGCTATGGTCCTTACACCATTTTATGTGTAGCTGGTGAGAACACCTTTATTTTGTATCTACAACCATAATTGGACATACACCTATTATTTGATATGTAACTTATCAATCCTTACACTCCACCACTTGTTGAGCCAATAGTGACACAACATCCTTATGATTTGGATCTTTAACACTTGTATCACATAGAGAAGGACCAGATCAACAAAGTAATAGAAACACACATTGCCATAGCAAACATCAAATTTTCTAAGTGGTCAAGGTTAGACAAAATGCTATTCAATCCAAGTGGTACACTCCACAACAAATTTAAGTGTAATTTATGTAACTGATCCCTGACGTAATAGAGATCATTAATCTTCAAGAAAGGGTGAATGATTTGTGCACAGTTCCCACATAGTCGAAATTACTCCTCATCAACTCTACTATGTAAGGTACACACATCTCACAAAATTTTATACACTCCTTACCCTATTTTTGATCATATTCATATGCACAAGTCCCATGCCATATCACAAACTTATATGTAATGAGCCATATGCACTCCACACTACACACTCATAACTACATAATCCCCTGTGCTACATAAGTCCTATGCTAATCTCACCAACTTATGTACCTTTTGCATCTACAATTTAGTGCACCTCATATTTATATGTCATAACTCATAGACCTGCATGCCTAGTTAGATCTAAGAATACATAACACATCTACATCTCACCTTGCCTCAACCATGTGCTTTAATGGGTTCACCAACTATCATCTAGCCTAGAAGATGGACTAACACAGCTATATTCTTTATAACTAATAGTGGTTGTAACTAGTATTGTATTTTAATTATATAAGTATGTAACATACATATCTATCCTAAGTTTAATGCTACACACAATCATAACATAGATAGCCATAGTATTTTAATTTTGAGATCTTAAATTCTAACTACCAAATTTTTCACACTATTTCCTAGCCATTGATCTCCATCCTCCATGGAAAAAATATTACCATACATTCCACCCACTATGGTCATAAAAAATGTGATGTAATGAAAAATAGAGAGTATGCTAGGATTAATGAAATACACACTCAAAATTCGTACTCTAAATCCCTATTATAAAAACTCAGACTGAGTTATTCAAGTGTAAAATAAATGAAATAATCAACACCAAAAATATATCTAAAATTCACAATTGAATCATTCCTCCTTGACATGTGGATATGATCCAAAAGACTCGGGGGTAAATGTTAATTTAGAAGGCTTATTTCTCAATGAGACTCTTTATTTTATAAGCGCTTAGGTATGGATTCTTGGATTGTTAAATAATAGTGATAGCTTAATGTAAAAATGTTTATAAGTCATGGTTTGCGTGGAGGTGTATCTTAATATATAGAGCCACATGAAAAGGATTAATGTCTATTATTTAGAATTGGAGGATTGAAATCAATAGCCTAGATTTGATGAGATGATTTGGTATATGAATTTTAGGAATTAAAATTTCCTAAAAGAATCTAGAGAAGGGTGGTGAGTGGCTCTAGGAAGATTAGAATGGTCTAGAGATGTGTTAGGGGATTCCATATGGAGGTTAGGATAATAAATGAAGATTAGATTTATATTAGTGATGTAATTTGTGGGAATGTTAGAGGTGGTAGTTGGAGTTAGGTGAGTATAAATTTTAAATTCCTAAAATATTGTTGGAGATTAGTTAGCGGTTAAATAATATGTTAAGAGGGTGATAATGAAGTGATTAATTGATGCTAAGGTAATGTAGGAAGAATAGGTTGAGTTACTAGAGGAAAATTCTAAGGGGATATAAGTAATATATTAGGATAATTATAGATAATGATATAAAAAGTGATTAATAAGAATAATTAATATAGAATGAGGATAGAATTACTAGTGAGTGATGGAGCGATGAATTTTAGATATATACAGCTCTCATAGTTTATTTTTTGTTAGTATCAGGAGTCAAATTCTAACTCTAGAATCTATTTAAGATCATTAGCTGTGTTCATTTCAATATTCTCTCTCTCTGGAGTTAAGTGATTAGGAATTTTAATTTCCTAAAATATTGTGAGAGATTAGTTAGAGGTTAAATAAGATGTCAAGAGGGTGATAACGAAGTGATTAATTGATGCTAAGGGTAATGTAGGAAGAATGGATTGAGCTAGTGGAGGATAATGTTAAGGAGATATAAGAAACATATTAAGATAATTATAGATAATGATATAAATAATTGATTAATAAGTAAAATTAATATAAAATGAGGATGTAATTAGTAGCAAGTGATAGAGTGGTGAATTTTAGATGTATATAGATCTCATAGTTTCTTTTGTGTTAGCCTCAGGAATATAGTTATGATCATCAAGTGTGTTTATTTCAGTATTTTCTCTCTCCCTCTCTCTCCCCAACACACATTTTTTATTTATATTATTTACTAAATTATTTATTTATGATTTTAATTAGGTTTTTAGGTATAATTAAAATCTAATTATTCTTAATTATTTTATTAAGTTAAATTTTTACATCTATGCATTTTTTAGTGTGTCCATAAAAAATCATATAAGTTATTGTAGATGATATTTTGTGATCATGTAGAATCTCAATATTACACACTTGGAAAACTCATGACCCTGGTTGTTCCTTTTAGTTTTACACACGCCTTACTTTTGTAAGCCTCACATATGCTCTATCTTATCCCCCTTGTCCTATCTCTTAGTCTGAATAGACTTATAATGATGACATAAGCATCCCATCTTGCCCAAAATGCACTTATCTGATACTTCTGTAAGTTATGAGCCTATGCTTACTCTCCTTCTCCCTAGACACTAATGTCCATGCCAGAAAATAACATCAACATTACTATCCTAGCCTAACATAAGTGTCTAGTGCCCTAAAATTATGCAATTTGAAAATGAAATGTTTCACAATGGTCGGCCTAAGTGATTTAATGTAAGTTATCTCTCGATAAGATTGGTATAAATATAATATCAACCCTCATTTATTTACCACCTAAAAAACCTAACAATCAAACCAAAATAAAACTCAAGTAGCACTAAAGTTACCAAAATCTTTCTTATTCCACCCTATTATGACATTATTCAAATGAATAGACCAACTATAGGTAGGAAGTACTAAATGGGTAGTCATAAAGTCATATTTGCTAGGTTAAAAGTTAGGTCACTATTGTACTTGCTTTACACATTACATGATTTAGACACAAGCCAACACATAAGGGATAACTACATGATTTTGAGGCCCTCTTCTAGAGTATTATATATGTAGGTAATGCCCTTTGATAGTGGGTTCATTGTAGGTTATCTTGACACCATGTGCACACTAACCCATTTTTCTTCAAGGTCACATTGAAGATACAAAGCTAGGATTTTTCCATTTTACCAAGGGCAATAGTCCATGACCCAGATCTAAATGCACTAGAGAAAAGGAAAACCCAAACCCAAAAACATCTAAGTGGTCATATCATTCTTAAGAAAATATTTTGTACAAGACACTAGTGTCAATGAAAATGTCCCAGGATGACATGTCTAGAGATCCAAAGGAAACAAATCCATAATCTGACAACTGATCTATAACTATCTTCTTACCTACTTCTTATCTATACCAGATCCAACACTGTATTAGCATCAAAATTAGCTAAGTACTCTCTTTTATGTCATTTGTATATCTAGCATAGTTATACTTTCTATTAATAACCTATCTCAGTTTTATAAATTTATCATATGGTACATATGATTTTAACACATTAATTATCCTATTGTAGATTTGATTTTCACCCTTGTACCCTATCATTTCTATATACTTAACCCTTTTAACCAAGTAGCATAGATTCCTATCCAAATTAGGGTAAAAAATATGAGTCTTTCACTCATTTACATGTGGATGTACATAGATATGTTGCATTCATACTTACTCATCCAATGAATCTTAACATTTCTCCTTCGAAGTACTAAAGTTTTATCCCTCAATTGAAAGGAGACCAGTTGCCTAAAGAACATTATGAACAAAAACGTGGAATTCCTAATCTCTATATGACCAATTTACAAATGTTACTTAACATGGGATTGATCTAAGGTCAGATTCCCATACAAGAATCTCAAAATTAACAAAATAACAAGTGTCTATAGAATAAGATTATGAAACAAGTTAGCTCATGTGTTAGTCAATAAATCTAAAAATAATCATAAATAACTAATGTGTTAAGCCTACTCCCTCAAGGGGAACTACTGATTAATTTAAGAAGATAATTATGCAAGTAAGACAATCAATGCCTTCTAAGTAGTGTCCCTCCTTCAAAAATGGTCAATAAGCATGTTTTTCCCTAGATTTGGTACTCCAAGTATTCATCAATGAGGTTTAGTATGAGCCTCCATCATCTCTTATTTCACCAATGGCTTTGGTTCTTCAATTTGGTCTAATTAGGTGAATGAGTAAATCTTTATCTAGAAATATTATTGCATAATAATATTAATCAATTGAAGCTTGTTTGAAATTATTTTTGCATAATAAGTTTACAAAATTCAAGCTTAAAAGTTATTGTCTTAGCTCACTTATTTATATATTTTATGAAATGTTCAAAATCAACCATAACCATCTATCTTGAGATCAAGATGTGTGTCCATGGATTGATTCAATCTTGGAGGTACAAGAAATAAATATTATCATCAATATTTGGAAAAATGAGGCATTGATGAGGCATGGGAGAGTTTAATCCTGATATTCATTCCATTAATGGTATATGAATGACACCCCTATGATGATGTCATGGGATGATGAAAAAATGAATAATGAATTTATAATAAATAGATATTAAAAAAATCATGGAATTTCCATTTAATCTTCTAATTTGGTTTTGATTTGCTTAAGTGACTTTAATTATTTTTTTGCAACTCTTTGGAAATTTGTGGCATGTTTAATCAACCTAGTCAGAAATGTCATTTTACTCAATCATAATTTGACTAGAGTATATAATCAAAATAAGATATTAGTTGCATAAGGAATAATACCCCAATTAGGGTATTATAGATACAAATTGACATATGCATGTGACATGTGTGATTGAATTATAAGATTCTGGTGATCTAGGATGTCATTTTGTGTGGTTGTAATTTAAATTGAAGTGATTTAAAAGAATATGATAATCAGATAAAATGCATTTCTTATTTAGGGATACATAAGCACAAATCATCCCATGTATGTGACAAGTTTGAATGATTTACAACATTTTAGTGATTTTGGTCTAGATTGTGTATTATTTGTAGAATATCATTCAGATTTACAATTTCAGCACAATAGTGATAAGAATTAGATGTCTAGATTTTAACCCTATTTGAGAAGGCATGGTGAGACATTTGGTCAAAGTAACATATTTTCAATGAATAAAAAGGTTGTTATAATTAGAAGAAATAAATCCATTCCTACATTCTACTAAATTTTTCATGAGTCACAAAGAAACAAGGTTACAAAAATGCCCCAAACATGATTTGGGCAGCTTATGATGCCCCTTGAGGAGAGGATAGAAAAAAATTAATTTTGATGGGTTGGCCCTTAATCAGAAGAAGAATAATCATGTAATTCAATAAAAGAGGCTAAAAATGGAGTAATTAGAAGAAAATGGGAGGAAAATGGATAAATGGGGTTAAAATAATAGCCCAAGAAATATAAATGGGGTAACTATAAGCATAGGGGTGAAAATTTTACTATAAGTTTACGATGATATGACCCTATAGAATGGAGATGTCATGAAACCATGAGGGAAAGTGGTGAGGTCAATCTACTAAATAATGGGATCAACTTGTAGATTAGTGGGAACATCCTGCTAAATAGAAGGATCACTGATGAAATAGTGAGGTCACTATAAAGACTAAAAATATAAAAGAAGATATAATGGGGATCATAAGATATTAGTCTAGGCCCAAAATTAGAATAATGTAGGTTGTATGAAATAATTAGAAGAAAAATGAATTGACTTGGTTTCATGTATTTTGATGTGTAGGATCAAGTTAGGGTGATCCTGTCTCAGAAGTGACTTTCCCTAGTGCTACACTGATAGATGATATGCACAGATGAGATCCTATGTATGATAGAGGTTGTATATCTATATCACCTGGCATGAATGTTAGTGATTTACATAGATAGGTCATATTTATCATCTCTTTTAGAGAGTTAGCACTTAGAGACCTTGACATTCCATTTTTTGACTAGGGATGTCATGGTCATTTTGGAAGACATTCACCACATACTATGGCTACTAAAGTAAGGACATAAGATTTACTAGATTTTAGTGGGCTAATGGGTTATGTTTGAGGACCTGATTAAAGTGGTTGAATTAGAGGTTATTTATGATATCATTGACATATATGCATTAGAGTACATGGATTAACCTCTAGATTATGGAGTAAGATCAACTACACCAAAACAAGGGATAGTTCTCCCAGAGGTAGTTATATTGATGGCTCTTATTAGTAGCCTCTTTCTACCTAAAAAAAGTATATGGTTCTTCCCACTTTGATTGATATAAGTGTCCCAAGATATGTTTGACCATGTAACAAATTTTATATGGGGGATGATTATGCTAGTGCAGTTATACATAGAATTTCACATGATAGCCTATCATAGAGGATACAACATTGGGCACAACACACTCTTTTAGGTTTGGACCTAGGAACATATTTACATTGATAAACTAGTGGGTCTGAGGTAACATTAGGGATCAAAGGATCCATTAGCATTTGGATGGCATTTGAGAGGTCCAAGTTTATGGGGCCATCTAGGTGACTTGCCTTATTATCGATGAGCCATAGATGAGATGGTTGATGGGGATTTTATCTAGAGGACCTATATAGCCACTTAGTTTTATATTGAGGACTTATTCATGATTGGATATATATATATCATAACATGTTATATTATAAGTTAGCATGACTTTGTAATGGAAAGGTATAGGTTAGATCAAGTCCAATGGTAGTTTAGATTTTATCAAGATATCCTAGAAGGTCCCCACTATTTTTCACATGTGACCAAGGAGATTAAGGAGTAAGGGCCACCATTTCATTATTATTAGGAGGTGATAGATTATGGTAGAGTTTTACATGTTTTATGGTATTACATAGATTTGGTTATAGATACTAGCATTATATATGCCTATCTAGCATGGTGGGCTGGTACTAGGTTGATTAGATTGATGAGACAAAAAATTCTAGTTTTATGATAGTGATGGGTTAGGTTTCAAAGATTTTGGGGTTAGGCCCATCATAAAAGGATAGGTTTAGTATTTGGTTTAGATGACCATTCCTCACACAATTCTATTATAGGTAGTCAATGATTAGGTACAAAAAGATCTAGTAGATGATGTAGAGATGGTCAATTTAGATGGATAACACATAGAGATTAGGGATTCCCTAGGTCATGATGAGGGCCATAGTATATGTATAGGACATGTTAGGTTCTTTGGTATAGGGATAGGCATAAGTTTAGGAGAGGTAGGGCCCATTAGTATAAGTAGGTCCATAAAGGACCAAACATTTTTTGACAAGTTATAGAGAGAGATTATTGCTTGCCTATCAAATATAGCAGGCCAATAGGGTGATATAGTTAGCTTATGAGCTTAACTAGCTATAAATCAAAGGGAGACTACTAAGATATAAGGTCTTATTGCATCTAAATATGTAGATATGATGACTCTGAGGGGATAGGTTGACTAGTTGGAATGGGTTCAACCTCAATTAGCTACCCATAATGTAGAGCTATGGATATATATTTGTGTTTAGGACATGGGTTAGTTGGATAGGGAATGATTAGTATCATAGGTGGAGAGACTGATAGAAGAGAAGAATGAGGCTCAACAAACCTAAATAAATAGTGGTTTAGGATTAGTTAGGGCCTTGGTTGATATGATTAAGGCTAAGGATGATGCCTTGCACTTGAAGGATGATGTCTTATATGGGAAGATGAGATATATTATTGTTGGAGGTTATATGAAGTGAAAGTCCTCTTAGAGAGGAGAGCTCCTTCCTATAGAGATTATATGAGATCCTAATGGACTAGTAAGACCTATAGGTATAGCCATGATATCGAGTTAAAGAGTTCAGTGTTAGTCATGGGGTTTCCACTGCCTCCTCTACCATTATCTCTAGATTTAAGGATGGGTCAAAGATTCTAGCAAAGTCTCTTGATGTATGGCCATGATCAAAGCTGATTTTTGTAGCTCTACTTTTGAGTATTATGAGATGTATAGATATTCTTGTGATGTATAAAACATTATTTTGAGACATATATATGACATTCATTTCTTAGCTTATTGCTACTTGTACATCAACTCTTAATATTTTTTTGTGTCACTTGATATTTGCATGTATGTTTTTCTTATTATGATATGATGATATATGCTAAGTGTTAGGAAATGCACTTCCTTAGTTAGCATATGGATGTTGATGTATTTATTTCTCTATTTAATGTATGACTAAATTCTAGAGGATAATCTAGGAGATACATATCCAAAACTAATCATATAAATAATCAATGAGATTCAATGTGTATGCCAAGAGATGCACATCTTACACAAAGAGTCTTGTTTGTTTCTAATGTTTGGATTTGGGATATCTTATTTAGGTGTCAGATATGTAGAATAATGTGTTTAGAGATGTTTTTTGGTGATACATTGACTGTTGGACTTTGGATTAGTTGGTGTTTAATGTATCAAAATGAAATTATTCATCATAAGAATGACTAACTTATAATAACATTGTATTTCTTTTGTGATTAATAGTTTCAAATGTGAATATTTACAAATAAAGATAATTATACAAATATCAAGACCAAAGTTGCAACTATTTATGTTTGAATAGAAAATAAAGTAAAGAAAATTATAAAAAGAAGATAAAACACAAAAAATTAACAAACTTAAAATCAATATATAAATTATCAAGACTTAAATAGGAACAATAATATATTAAAACACAAACAAATAAAAACAAGGCAAGAACAAATTGTTAAACAACTTGAAATCAAGATATGAATAATCAAGACCCTAGTATGAATAAAGTGTACTTAAACATGTCAAGCCCAAGGTAAGGCTATACTCAAAACATTTATGAAGTGTATTAAAAAAATATATAATAAACAAGCCACCTAAAAAAAGAAGTAAATAAATAAAACACATAAAAACACAAAATAGGAATACAAAAGACAAGAATAAATTTACAACAAAACACCAATAAATAAAATAAATGCATAACAAAACATGAATAAAAACAAATGAATGAACAACAAAAAAATAACAATAAAAATAAATGAAGAGACATCAAAACACAATAAAACACCAAGAAAATAAATGAAGAAATAGATAACAAAACAATAAAATAAAATAAACAATCCAAACCAAAGAAAAATGCAATAATCAAACTATTGTAAGCACACAAAAATGAACAGACATAAACAATGTTTAATAACAATGTTAGTTCAAACATAAAATAAATTATACATGTACGTGTAATAAAGGCATTATACTCTTGCCATAGGGTGACTTGTAAGCTAAGTAAATGACACTGGTATAATGAGATAATAGCAATGAATACCAAGTTCCCCCAAGTAATAGGGAAACAATGACATAAAATAAACAAAAATTACCCCTAGTCTATATGAGGCAATAAAATAAATAAAAATGGGGGGAATAGAAGAAAAATAAGGGGTAGCCAAGCTAACTATAGATGCACAAGACAAGTGGATGTTTCCTACATAGTTCCATGGATGAAAGATCCAACATGAACTTTAGCTTAAATGTAGTTCTCCTAGGATATGAGATGGAAGAAAAATACTTAGAAAGAACATGATTGTGTAGTAGATAAATATGGGAATGGTCTCACAAAAATGGTGAGTGTGTGAGAAAAGATAGTATGGTTTATGTTAAAACCACACTAAAAAGATGAGATGAGTAGCCACAAAGAAGTTGAATTGAACACTCAAAGTATCTACTACATCTAAGGTTAGGCAAGATAAAAGGCTTGCAAAACAACAAGAGCACAATAAAATCCAAGGGTGCAAGAATGGATCTGGTTCAAACTAATAATGTAAACAAGGGTCTTATAAAATGGTGAGAGCATATGATAAGGCAAATAAGGATAGGGAAAATAAAAGATAAGTGATTACTTGTGAAATAACTAGGAGTCCCATAATCCTTAGGGCAAACAAGAAAGTGTGATCAAGCTAACCCGAGATACCCAATGTATCCAAGTAGTACCTACAAATTTCGTGTGAATCTCAAGCCAATGTAGTTCTCCAAGAAAATACCAAGGTGGTCTATAAATATATTGAACAAATAAGATTGCTCAACCTAAGAATTTTGATGGCTTTATATCTCATGTGGAAATTCTAAGCCAGTTTTCATGATTTTATGATTTTTAGGGTTTTCTAAAACTATTGACAATATTTGGAGGTTTTTTAAATGTCTCAACTCGATTGATAATTATTAGAGACTAAATGTTCCAACTCAAAAAATGATGAGAGTGTTCAAGATCAGAATGAATAAGGGTATAATGCAATATTTTTGGTCTTTGGTCGTATCAGTTTCTAATGTTTTTTTTGTTTTTAGGATAAGAAATAACATAATATTAACAAAATTTATTAGGAACTACCTAGCTAAGGAGATGTACTTAAATAGGTAAAAGTTCAAACAATATCTAAATTGGTTGTAATGGAGGCTATGAACAAAGGTACAAGGAATTACCTAGTTGAGGAGATAAACTTCCATGGATAGGAGTTTTAATAACAACTAAAACTAGATGTAACAACTTTTTGTGATCCTTTTAAGGCAATAATGACTACCAAATAGTAGAAAAAATGGAATAGTATATAGTAGTAAATAAATCACAAGGAACCATCTAGTAGACAAAAACCATGTGCTGACATATCATTATGCACTTGTCCATGATAAAAGTTATCAATACTAACCTAGCTAAACTACCTTATAGAATAACCATTGAATGCATCCATAATGACTATGAATCATAATTAGGCTCATAATTGGTATTAGTTACTATTGAATAATTTTATCCTAGGTCAAATTTATTCAAAACCCCTTGCATAATCAAACTTGTCATGAGGAATTATAGGTTTTAACATGGTCAACATGGTCCTAGAATAATGTAAGTCACATTTTGAAGGTCACACACTATGTTTTTACACTTATCTTAATAGCCTTTTTACCACCTTTTGGTCATGTTAGAGTGAAATATATAGTTTTCACTCAATAAAAATGTTTCAAGAGGACATCTAATGTACCACATGTCAGAAATGGATTAGAAGATAGTTTGAAACTAAAAAGGAGGTAGGTTCAATGTGGAAATATGGATATCACTGCAAAATAAGTTAGTTTCAAACAATTGTACAATATGAGTGACACATTTTTCACATGTGAAGGCTTCAAGAGAATCTCTTTAGATCCCCATAATTAAATTCAAAACTCATATGGATTTGATAGGTTAAAAAATGTTAAAAACTGACCTCTCTCTCTCTCTCTCATTGCCCTCTTGGGTAGGTCAAATAAGTCAAATGGTTTTTTGTTAATATGGATAGGAGGAGAGGAGTTGGTATGAATATATTTGGGATAAGTTATAAATATTTATGGCCTTCCATTTTATGGCCATAATTTCTAGTTTGGTGATTTGTACTCTATAAATAATCTTTATTATTGTTGATGCCTTCAAACTACCTGCACATCCCCAACACCTTAGTTTTCTTACATGTTTGTATTTATTTGATGCTTCCAATTAATGTATGTGGTCTTGAATAACTTGAAAACTCAATTAATATTGGTTTTAGTATGGTTTTCATGTGTGAAAATGAGGAGGTAAGCAATATCATCCTTGTGTTTGAAGTGAACACCATTGAGGTCTGTAAAGCAATATTTTGGTAGTTGCAAGTGAAGGTGTGGAATGTGTTAGGGTGTGGAGCTAAAAGCTTCAACTATTTGCAGACACGAAGAAGGAAGGTTGCTGAAGAACTAGAAGCACCGGTGTTGGTAGCATGACCAACGTCAATCAGATGCAGTGCAGAAGGCAATCGGTGATGGCAAGAAGTCAGCTGGCATCGATAGCACTAGATAGATAGGGACTGGTGTCGGTGCCTGTGGCGGTTCTAGAACTGCTATTAACGAATAGTCAGTTAAGTGAAGCAAGTGTTTGCATGTTTAAGGACTAATTTAAGTCACGAGCTGCGTGTCTAATTATTGTAACTAGAGTTTTATTTTTGTAAGCATAGGATCCTATTTAAAGACCCATAAGGCATGTATTGTAAATTAAGCAAGTAAAAGCATTGAAGCAAGTTGAAAGGTCAAGGAGATCTACAAGCAAGTAAGGTCAAGGAGATCAGCTAAAACATTCAAAGAGGGGATAATAACTCAGGCTGTTGAGTTTGTTGTGTTGAGCAAGAGAGAGAGGGAAGAAGGTCTTGAGGTGTGGCAAGCCTTTGAGGTGGAAGAAGAAGTGGAATCTTCCTTATTGTATTTTCTTCTAGTAATATTTAATACAAGAGTGTGTATTGTCTCTCAAATTCTTTGCTGTCTCAAGTTTCTAGTTACTTAATCATTCTGGTATAATTTCGTGTTTAATTGCTTATAAGAAAGTAATCAATTGTGCTTCCATTGGATAAGGGGTTCCTAACAGAATGGAGGTTTCAAAAATAACTTGAAATGAATACCCTCATGGTTTAATTTATTTTCTAAGACCTCATTTGGTCATGTGGGTATCTTGTTTGAAGTCATCATAGAGTTATATCCTCATCATCTATTGCATATAGAATACAAATTAAATATGTATGACACAGAGGATTAGAGGTGTCAATGATCTTTGAGAGAGCCAATTTGTATACTCTAATATATATCCATAATGTTTAAGGCCTATAACATATTAAAATTCTTCTTCATCTTCAATAAAAGGACTAAACATTCAAAACTATGACGCTATGACCCATAGTCAAACATGGATGGAGACCTACGGAAGTGAAGATATCATAGAGGCCTAAAACACTGAGAAGGTTGAAAGAGGTCCAAGAATTAAGATTTTGGTTCTAATCACAAGATAGGGTTTAAATCAAATTTATAAAAAAAGTGAAACATCTTCAAAGCTCAACTTGGGATTAAACACTTGAGTTTAATGTTTATAGAGTTAGAAAAGTTACTTGGTGGGAATTTACCTTAACTTCTTGTTGACATAGGAAATTGCACCCTTGGCAGGAGGTCGAGATCCTACCTTGTCCTCACAACTATGGAAACTCCCCTCTCACCTGTGGGACTGGCAAAGCTAGAGGGGAGAGTCTCTAGATAAGGGCTAGCTCTCTTTGATGCATCATGTTTGTTCCAGCAAGTGCAAATACATACATGTATAGATATATAAACTGGGGGGGATGAAAAGGGAGAAAGATTGTAGGAATACAGACTACTCTAAGGAGGTGATACACCAAAATGAAATGACCTTATCACATCCACACTTAAAACTATACAAATGCATACATACGCTTCAGTCTTGGTAGAAGGACCAGGCTGCAAGAAAATGGCAGGGAGGCTCTTATGAAAACATAGAAAATAAAGACTCACCAAGGTGCTGTGAAATGCACACTGTAAGTAACTTCCTCTGTTCTACACTCCCAAATAGAGCTCTTCTCCTATTAGCTACAAATGGCACCTTTTAGATAATAGGTATGTTGGTGTTGGAACTATTAAATCATTAAGAGACAATGATTGAACACAAACAACACTCAAGACATACATAGAAATATCTATCCAAGAAGAGGTAAAAAACTACATTTATTGATTCAAGTGAAATTTTTCCAGGGCTGCACCTTACAAATGTTGAAGATCCTTTTCAAATGACAAGTTCACAAATATATAGGAGAAGCCAGGAGGTCCATTTGGCGCTCCTTGTTTTACAAGTGGCCTGTTACATTCCTTCATTGGGAAGAGCAAGTCGCTCAAAACATTAATGAACTTCCCTTTTTGTCTATTCAAAATCTATTTTTTCAAGGTCAATACACAGTTTGTCCACCCATTAAATGTAAAATGGAGAAACCAGTTGCATTACTAGCTATTTGTGTCCTCTCATGATCAATTCACAAGAACTATTTCACTTGATGGAGTCACTTCTCAAATTGGTGCCACTTGGACTAACTGCTTGCTCATTCCATGCTTGTCTCCTTGTCTTTTCTCAATTTTGTCTCTTTTGGCTCCTTTGGCCCCTGAGGGTGAACATTCTGGTAGGTCACTACATTCTGGGCCCTTGGTTAGCGCTCTCTTAGTTGAAAACAAATGGCCATTCATTTCATGAAAGTTGATGTTCACGCGGCCGTCATTGGTTGAAAACCAATGGGTAACTTGCTCTATTAAACTTGACATCCTCTAGGACATCACCGTCCCCATCACAATGTCATCGAGTCTTCATGGCTTCTCTATGGCTTTGCATAGTCTTGTCACCCTCCCGACTTTGCTTAGTGCCCCTTTGTATTTGGGCTGGAAGTCCCCTACAAGGGCACCTACCCTTTGGGGTACTTAGGCGGGTCTTTTGTTTTGTGCAAATGCCTCTTGGGTTCCTATAGACTTTATGTCCACAAACAATTTCCTCGTAGAATTTTGACTGTAGATGTTTTCTCATGGGTAATTTATCTATGGATGATTTCTCACAGACATTTTGTCCACGGATATCCTGCCCGGGCCATTTTCTTTAACTTTGGACTGTGCCCGAATTCCTTTAGACTTTTTATCTGAAGGAATTCCTTCAGGTAAAAAGTCTAAAGGAATTTGGGTCTTAAATAAATTTAAACTTTAAACAATGTTGGGGCTTACCTAGTCTTTTCCACTGAAGTGTCTGCCCTCCGTGCAGGTATAAACTTGGACTAAGCTGATGAACAAAGTAGAGAACTGATAAACCAAGCCTATTCGAACCTTGAAGATGAACCAAGTGCTAAAGAACCAAGAGGTCAAACCAAAGAACTAAACCAATCGAAGAACCATGGCATGGACTTATGCAACCTAGAAATGACTGGTTTTGAAAAGCAAGGGAAGAAGGTGAATGATTTTGGCCTGTGGGAAAAAATTGGTCAACTGATTGACAACTCACAGGGGAAGCATGCCTGCTATGCTTAGAATCTAGTTACCTTGAAATCCATTGGGTATAGATTTAGGTGTAGCTATGAAAGAGTTAACAACAACCCCAAAAGATTCAAGAATCAAACATGAAGATTTTACCCCACATGCAAAGGGAAACACACAAGGCTAAAAAAAACTACCTGTGCAAATTACACTTAGGGAAAGCAAGAAAAGAAACTGAAAACAAACTACTATGTATAGCTAACCAAGAATGTTCATCTTCCTCCCAAATCAAAGGGAAAATTTCTTAAGTCCCCTTCCTGGCAAGAAGACTTATGGCACCAGGCAAGTATCTAAATGAAAAGGAGATTTGGTGAACTACTCCTCTTGTTTGTCACCTGAGTCAGTTGGTATCTGAGTGGATCAAAATCAAACATGCTTCTGACATATATATATTCTACTTGTCCTTGGAAGCCTATTGAATGTTGGTCCTTCATATGGGTGCTCCTCACCAAGAAATCAATGGCTGCTAGCTCATCACCATAAGCCCTTTGGTCTGCACATTCCCTCTACAATGTATCATGGTCTGACTTGTTTCCTTTTGCCTCATTGAAAATCCTGTTAGACTCATCCTCTACTTCCTTTTGGCCTTCTTGAAGAAGGGTGACTGTAGTGATGTTTGAAATGGACTCACAAAATGATTGCTCATCCCATAGAACATCACCTCTCTATTCAAATCTTTCTTCTTTCAGGCATTCCTCCAGGAAGACAGACCTCTCCTTTTCCTCCTTACTAATCAGGATTTCTAGATTTTCAAAAATATTCCCCTGATCCTCCAACTCAGGCTCCTTAGTGTAGTCATCCTCATCATCAAAATAGCAAGGAAGTTCATCAAATAGAGGGGAAGAGAGCTTACTATGCATTTTTTCCTCCTCATATTGCTAGAACATCTGCATATATGCAAGACCTACATCTTCTCCATTGCTGATAAGGTCTTCACAAGGAGCATCAATGATGATTTCCTCTTCATTGTCACTCATGACAGCCCTTTGAAGAACTACATATTGGATCTTCTTCTCCTCACTCGCCTCCTACAGAATAAGTTCTTCCTTGAGAAGGGGTGAAGTGAGACAAACATGTGGAAGAGGAGGCAGTCCTTGAGCTAGAATCGAATGATTCTCCTCTTTCCACTTGGTCAACACTTCATCAATATCAGGTATGGCTTGATATCTCTCTTGGAAATGTGTAGGTGGGGTGTGTTTAGACATGGAATGTGCCATTTGGTCTAAACCGTCCATCACACATTCACTGACAAATCTCTCTCTGGATTTCGACTCCGTTATTCTCCTGGCTAGATCTTCTTGGAAAAGCCTTTCCTGGAGGTCTCCAACATCATCATCAGCAAGAGCAGCCTCAGCTTCTTCAAGGTTTTGAAAAAAACCTTGCTTCTCCTCCTTGCTACCCCATGATTCTATTGTTCTTTCCCAATTTAGGATTTTGAAATTAGAATTTTGCTCCTATAAATAGGCAACAACTTTGTTTTCTCTAAGGTCTTGGGGCTCCTCTACAAGGTCTAGAAATTTTAACTCTCTTTCAGGAAGCAGCTTCATCTTAGCCTCTAAATCTTCAATTTGCTTGGCTAGATTATCCTGAAGGAGTCTTTCTTGGAGGTCACCAACATTATCCTCTTCAAAGCTCTGAGCTGGTCCCTGGCATTCCTTCCTTCAACTTAGAATCTGTGCATTATGCTAAAGGACTTGGGGAGGTTGGGGAATGCAACGAAAAGATTGTTGGTGCACTGGAGGAGTCTTTAGAAGAGGGAAGCATTGGCTGGTATTCCCCCCAATGGAAAATTCACAATCTAAGGAATTGAGAAGATTCATCTCCATGGGAGGCTATTCTAATGTCTTCTGGTGTTAGAAAGCCAGGTGCACGGGATTGAGAGTGAATGTATTTGATGAGCTGGAGTGGGTGAGTGCTATCTGATAGAAAGGATTTGGTGCAAAAGAGGGGGTTTTCTTCAGGATAGGAGGGGGAAAACAAGGCTGACTGCCTCGAATAAATGGTTTTCTCCATTTTGCTACCTCCTCTTTCATGATTTTTAAGGGCTAAGCTTGCCTAAACAAGTAGTCCTCTTTATACATCAGCTCATGCTAATATCTATACTGCTCTTCTAGCCTATTAATCTCTAATTCTAGTGTCATTTCCCTTATCATTATAGGGCAACTAGAAGAGCTGCTTGAGGGGATTACATAAATATTTGGAGCCTGATCATAATCATACAAAGGAAAACAAGACCCATGATTTTGTGCAAAATAAGTATACATACAAAAGTGATTCATGATGGCACCAGGCTACTTAACCAGTAGATTTAACTCAGATTCGCCAGATGCTAAAAATATTTGATTTGCTATAATAGGACTAGCATCAATCCTGAAAACTTACTGAGTTGTAAAACTGTGTCCCACCGGGCGTGCCAGAACTGTTGATGTAAGAAATTGCACCCTTGGCAGGAGGCTGAGCTCCTGCCTTCTCCTCGCAACTATAGAAACTCCCCTCTCACCTATGGGACTGGTGAAGCTAGAGGGCAGAGTCTCTAGATAAGGGCAAGTTCCCTTTGATGCATCATGTTTGTTCTAGCAAGTGCAAATACATACATGTATAGATATATAAACTAGGGGGGATGAAAAGGCAGAAAGATTGTAAGAATACAAACTACTCTAAGGAGGTGATACACCAAAATGAAATGACCTTCTCACATCCACACTTAAAACTAGACAAATGCATACATACACTTCAGTCTTGGTAGAAAGACTAGGCTACAAGAAAATGGTAGGGAGGCTCTTATGAAAACACAAAAAATAGAGACTCACCAAGGTGATGTGAAATGCACACTGTAAGTAACTTCCTCTATTCTACACTCCCAAATAGAGCTCTTCTCTTATCAGCTACAAAATGGCACCTTGTAGATAATAGGTATGTTGGTGTTGGACCTATGAAAACATTGAGAGACAATGACTGAACACAAACAACACTCAAGACATACATAGAAATATATATCAAAAAAGAGGTAAAAAATTGCATTTATTGATTCAGGTGAAATTTTGTCAGGGCTGTGCCTTACAAATGTGGAAGATCCTTTTCAAATGACAAGTTCACAAATATATATGAGAAGCCAGGAGGTCCATTTGGCACTCCTTGTTTTACAAGTGGCCTGTCGCGTCCCTTCATTGGGAAGAGCAAGTTGCTCAAAACATTAATGAATTGCCCTTTTTGTCTGTTTGAAATCTATTTTTTCAAGGTCAATACATGGTTTATCCACCCATTAAATGTAAAATGGAGAAACTAGTTTCATTACTAGCTATTTGCATCCTCTCATGATCAATTCACAAGAACTGTTTCACCTATTGGAGTCACTTCTCAAATTGGTGCCACTTGGACTAACTGCTTGCTCATTCCATGCTTGTCTCCTTGTCTTTTCTCAATTTTGTCTCTTTTGGCTCCTTCGGCCCCTGAGGGTGAACATTCTGGTGGGTCACTACATTTTGGGTCCTTGGTTAGCAATCTCTCAGTTGAAAACAAATGGCCATTTTGTTTCATGAAAATTGATGTTCACACAACTATCATTGGTTGAAAACCAACGGCTAACTTGCTCTGTTAAACTTGACATCCTCTGGGACGTCACCATCCCTGTCACAACATCATCGAGTCTTCATGGCTTCTCTATGGCTTTGCATAGTCTTAGCACCCTCCCGACTTTGCTTAGTGCCCCTTTGTATTTGGGTTGGAAGTCCCCCGCAAGGGCACCTACCCTTCGGGGTACTTCGGTGGATCTTTTGTTTTGTGTGAATGCCTCCTGGGTTCCCATAGACTTTATGTTTGTAGACAATTTCCTTGTGAACTTTTGTCTGCAGATGTTTTCCCACATATAATTTGTCTACGGATGATTTCCCATAGACATTTTGTCTGCAGATATCCTGCCCGGGCCATTTGCTTTAACTTCGGACTGCGCCCAAATTCCTTCAGACTTTTTGTCCAAAGGAATTCCTTCAGGCAAAAAGTTTGAAGTAATTCGGGTCTTAAATAAATTTAAACTTTAAACAATTTTGGGGCTTACCCGGTCTTTTCCATTGAAGTGTTTGCCCTCTGTGCGGGTATGAACTTGGACTAAGCTGAAGAACCAAGAGGCCAAACCAAAGAACTGAACCAACCGAAGAACCATCGCATGAACTTGTGCAACCTGGAAATGACTGGTTTTGAAAATCAAGGGAAGAAGGTGAATGATTTTGGCCTATGGGCAAAAATTAGTCAACACTTCTCTAAAACTAGACATTGTTCAACACAATTCTATATTATGGTGAAGATCTAGGAGGTATAGATAGGTATGATGGTTTCACTCTTGTAGCCTAAATCCTAGTAATAACATGCCAAGTCATATAAGAGGTTGTTTGGTTGATAAAGAAGAGGATTGAGTGACTTATAACTCAGTTAAATTCCTATTGAATATATTTAGTGAACTATAATGAAATTGAGACCAAATGGACCTACAACTTGCAATTAAACCCATTGTGTTGATGATAAAGAATGATGGATTATCATAAAGAATAAATGAGCTCATTCAAATAATATATTAACTAATGACCTATAAGGAAAACAAGAGCATGAATTATAGTACTCAAACATATTTCATCACCTATAATAACCTTTCGTTTTCACTAATGCACACCTACAGTCTTACTGAGGAGATAAACTAGCTCATGCTAATGGAGGACGTAGGTCTAGTTAGTAGATAGTAGTGAAATATGTATGACCACCTAGATATCACTTTCATAGTGATAAAATCAAATTTAATGAGATACTCAAAGATAGGGAAATATAGTAAGGAGTGATATAAGCTAGGTTTCAAAACCTCAACCTATAATCAATCCAAATTCTACACAATTTATAGACTGGCCTAAATTCATGAAGTATGCAAGTTTTTTTGGTAGGAAGAGGTATAGAATGATATGAACACATATATTATAATATCATAGTGATGAAAAAATGTTTTCATGTTATTAATAGATACAAAGATGAGCAAATACAATCATACCTCAAGATTCCTAAACCCTACCTAAATCTTGCACAGTCACAGGTATAAAAATCTGGTCTTGAGAACATTTGATGTTAAGAGCTCTATTGCGATGATCTAATCTTGAATTTTTTTACATAGGGTCATCATGAACTAATAAAAACCTAAATTATCTTATTTTTATCATAATAATAAGGGAGATGCCCTCTATTTTGTCTCAAACTAGAGGCACTCCTTGGGCAACCTAGCTTGCAGACTTAGTGTATGAATGTTGAAATGATGAATGAGGATTATTTTAATGATAATAGGATGATGTATAAAATTTTATTAAAGGTGAACAAAGTGATAATATTCCTCACATTCACTATGATCACGCATCAGTTGTCATATACACAGAAATATAGTTTAAACCTATTAACCCTATAACTAGGCCTAAACCCTCAAGGTGCCTAACTTGATCCACATGAACATATGACATTTAAAAGCCATGTGATAACTTTAAAGGGATATTTTAGGGTTTATTTTATACATCAATTTATATAGAACATCAAAAAAATGATAATTTTGGCCTAAGTTTATATCAGGCCTATCCATAATGCAAGCAACTAGTCGAGGAGCCATTTTATGTTTCTCACATATGTATGGACAATGTGCATGGTGATTCAAGTAGATAAGGATATTTTAAGGGGGTAATTAACTTTATCTTAGTGGATTTTTTTGTAAAGGTTAAGCATATAGATTTTATGAATCATTACTAAGAAACTAGACTTAAAACCCTCCTAAAGCCCTTATTTGAAGCTGATGAGAAAATATGAATGGAGATGCATAAAAAAGGGGTAAAATGGCTTTGAAAGTGATTTAGACATGATTTTAACTCTCCCAGGCTCATCACCATCTAGTTGTTTTGTACCATCACTTGTATAAATAAGCTAAAATCTAGGTTTTACATAGGATTTGAATTGAATTATAAGTACATAGGGGAATCAGTGAATTAAAGTCATTGTAAGAGGTGTTTAGGGACTTTTTATAACACACCATACTCATATCTCACCTTAGTGATGCATGAAATTAAGTCTACTTTAATTTTAAGAGGTAGTCTTAAATGGCACAGTGACAAGAAATGTGACTGCTTAAGTGTGATAGTGAGAAGAGTGACATTGAATATTCTGAGGTCTATTTGATATAACATAGGATAAATAGGTTTTGAAAATATGTCCTAAATTATTAAAATGAGTTTTTTTGGACAAATGTAAGTCACGCACTTGACAAGTGTGAAGATTCAAGACTAAAGGGCTAATGAGTGACTACAAATAGTGAACAACAAAGTCCAAGATAAGTTCATCAGTTGGAGAGGAGTAGATGAATATTGTAATAATATATCCACCTCCTCAATTAAAATCATGTGAGTCAAGCCCTTCTAAGGTAATTCAGTATATATGGACTACTCCTCTTAATCAAGGCAATTTTAGAGAAAGACTATGGAGATATTTATGCCAACTTTAGGATAATGATGCATTTATGATGTAAATTTTTTTAAGAGTTAATAATGACCTATTTTACACTTCATTATATTTAATTTCAACTAATTTTCAAGTCTTAACACTTGGAATTATGACTCTTCATCTTCACTTATTCTCTATAAATGCAAGCCTTTTTGGCTTTGTAATGGATCCACAATTGGTATGGTGAAGCCCTATTGGTTTGAAATATTTTTTTCCTTGATTAAAGTTTTTTTAAGTTTATTTTATCTCTAAAACTCTTACCTAAGTATGTCAAGTGGTGTACTTGGTTGACAAGTGATACATGTCTTCTCCTTGCTTCCATTCTGCTCTTGCATGTTTTGTGTGAGTGATATCTCTTCTAATAGGTCTCATAAAGTGTATGTGTTTATTAAGTTTGTCTTGAAGTGTGAGAGAGATTTTTAATGTCTAGTATCAGAAATTATTTTCACCAATCTTTGGATATGCATAACAATCTGCCTCTATGATAAATACTTATGCTAGAAAGACATAGAGTTGAGTTTAGTGTTAGTAGTCTTCTTTATTAGTGTAAATGTAAATGTGTTTTATGAACTTATCTCTTGTGTATCACCTTCATTAATTTAGGTTACTTTATGTTTATTTTTTCCCATTTTAACCCCTAATAGTGATTATCATAGTGTAGGGTGAGCCTAAAATATAGATCAAGGGAGCTAGCCTTTTCAAATATATATATCTATCTCTTGTAGTAGTCTATCTATGAGGAAAGATAATTCCATGTTATCCCAAATTTGATAAGTTTTATTCAACCTATCTAGGGTGAAAATTTGGGATATAATATTTCTAACATGCCTAGTGGGGCCTAAATTCCAAGAAGGTTGTTAAAGGTGGATGATGGCTTTAACAATAAGAGGTTGTAATGGTCTACTTCCTATAGTATCTAGTGACTCCAACATTTGAATCTTGGTTGCAGACTAGTGCAATATTTCATGCCTAAATTAAGCATAATATATTATCCTTTAGGAATTTATTTTGATCTCTAATAAAAATCTTTCCATACTCCTTACCAACCTTGTCATGACCCGTACTATGTCCCTCAATAGCCCTATCAAGGTTGTTATCAGGTCTATGAGCCATGGTAGCCCTATGATAATCCTATTCCTTCTCTATATGAACATGATGTTCTAGAACATCCCTATGAAGAATATTATGAAGAATGCTATCAAGAATATGTGATTAAGGTTCTTGGAGAAGAAATCCAAGCTCTTAAGAGGCAGATTCTTGGAGACATCCTTCCTCAAGATATACCTATTCCTCCTAAAGAGTCTTCTTATGTTCTATATCAGTTTGCTCATACTCCTTACCCTAATGAAACCATTAATTATCCTCATTAAGATCTAATATAATTAAATGAGCCTAATAATTTTAAAAATCTAACTTAAAACCAAGTAGTCAAATCTTGGGGAAAGAAAGATGAGGAGAGTGAGGACCAAGAGGTTGATGTCAAGGAGGAAAAACTTGTGTTTATTTAAGCCCCATTACCCTCTCCTCAAGAATATATAGTTTCTCCCTCATCGAAGTCTATACAAGAAGAGTTTAAATGTGAAAAAGAGGCCTTAGTTGAGAAGGATGGATATGAAGTTGTAATTGTTGAAGATCCTCAAGAAGGATATGAGACAGATGAGGTGGTTGATGAACAAAATAGAACACTTATAGCAGAGATGAACCTTCTCTCTCTTCAAGAATTCCTTCAAGAATATCTCATTTCCAAATCCCCAAAGTTAAAGTGTACTCCTTCCATCTCCATACCTATTCATGAGCTTCTCATCACACTTCATATTCCTTCTCCAACCCATGAAATTTTTCACCACCCTCCCACCTCATCACTTCTTGAAGGAGAACCTATCCTATGGAAGATTAGTGAAGAAGAACAAGCTCAAGTTATAGCTGATCAAGAATATGACATAAGTGTTTATGATGAAAAAATCACTATAGGGACTCCTCTTGGTGAAGACAAGCACAAGTCAACATTATTGAGTGAAGAAAGATAGGATATAAACGATGTTGTAGTTATTTACAAATAGCTTGATCAAGATATGAGGGAGGAGATGTTTGATAAGGACTTCACATTAGTTGAGTTGGTTGGCATTAATGTGTATGAACAAGAGCTTGAACCTAAAAATATGATAGAAAAAGAAGTCACTGATGATTCCATGGAACAAGATGATTTGTGGAAAATATTTAATGAGGTATGTAGTGAATTTGAGGCCCTTAAAAATCCTATACCTCCTATTTTCCAATTTAAAGATATTGTTGAATATGTTTTTCCCTTTGAAGTAAAACATGATATCTCCCAAAGTATCAAGCTTGTTGAAGTGGTAGTTAATGAGCTTACAATTGATAAGGAGTTTGATCTCATTTAAAGTACCATAGAGTTCAAACCAACATGATTGGATAAACCATCATTGGGTCAAGTTGTAATTGAATATTACTATAAGAAGATGGTTGAGTCATAAGAAGAATTCACCTTCACAGGTGATATGTTTTCACCTATCATTATTACATTAGAGGTTATGCCATGAAGATTGAAAAGTATGAAGGAAACAAGGAATAGTCCCAACAAGAATAATATTGATTCATGCCATTTGCCACTTCATGGTGCAAGAGATAGTGTGAGATTATCCTTTGATATAGGAGGAAAAGTTATATTCAAGTTGGTTTGTACATAGGTCAATTTTCTTTGAATTATTGTGTGTTTTCCCTAAGTGTTTATGAGAGCACAAGTATGTGCCTTAGTTTATTTTCATGTGTGTTTTTTTCCTTTTTGTGTTTGGGGTCCTTTCAGAGGCATTTCAATGTCAACTTTAGTGTATGGGTGAATCCATTTCCCAAGGATAGGAGAAGGCAACTAGTCCTTATCATAACAAGCATGCTACACCTAGGAAATTGCCAAAAGGTTGACTAATTTTACCCTAAGTCAAATTTAGTCAAAACCCCTTACATAATAAAACTTGTCATGAGGACTTATAGGTTTGAACATGGTCAACAGGGTCCTTGAATAATGTTAAGTCACATTTTGAAGGTCACACAATATGTTTGTGCACTTGTTGTAATAGCCTTTTTACCACCTTTTGGTCACATTAGAGTGAAATGTATGGTTTTCACTAAAATAAAAATATTTCAATAGTACATATAATGTATCACATGTCAAAAAAATGTCATAGGATAATTTGAAACTAAAAAAGATGTAGGTTAAATGTGGAAATAAGGATATCACTACAAAAGAAGGTAGTTTCAAATAGTTGTATAGTCTGAGTGACACATTTGGCATGTGTGGAGGCTTCGACAAAGTGTATTTAGATCCCCAAAATACACTTCCAATCTTATGTGGATTTTCTAATCACCCTCTTGGGTAGGTCAAACAAGTCAAACAATTTTCTATTAGTACGTATAGGAGGAGAGGAATTGGTCTGAATGCATTTGGGGAAAGTTAGTGGTATTTATGGCCTTCCATTCCATGGCCATAGTTTCCAGTTTGGTGATCCATACTCTATGAATAATCTTCAATATTGTTGATGCCTTTAAACTACCTAAACATCCCTAACACCTCATTTTTATTACCTATTTATATTGATATGATGCTTCCAAGTGATGTATGTGGTATTTCATAATATGGTCACTTAATGTTGGTTTCAATATGGTTTACATGTGTGAACATGAAGAGATAAGCAGGATCATCCTTGAGTTTAAAGTGAACACCATTGAGGTATACAGAGAAGTATTTTGGTAGTTGCAAGTGAAGGTGTGAAATGGAGGTTTCCAAAACAACTTGAAATAAATACACTCATGGTGTATTGTGTTTTATAAGACCTTGGTTTATCATGTGGGTATATAGTTTGAAGTCATCATAGATTTATATCCTCATTTTCTATTACATATAGAATGCATATTAAATATGTATGACATGGAGGATTATAGGTGTTAATTATCTTTGGGAGATCCAATTTATATACTCTGATATATCTCCATCATCTTTAAGGCTTATAACATGTTCAAAGTCTTCATCATCTTCAAGAAAAGGAATGGACATTCAAAACTATGAGAATGTGACCCATAGTCAAACATAGATGTAGACCTATAGAAGTAAATATATCACAGAGGATTGAAACACTAAGAAGGTTGAAAGAGGTCCAAGAATTAAGATTTTGGGTCTAATTACAAGATAGGGTTCATATCAACTTGTTGAAAAGGTGAAACATATTCAAACCTCAAACTGGGATAAAACACTTGAGTTCAATGTTTTCAAAGTTGGAAAATTTTCTTGGTGGAAATGTTACCTTAACTTCTCTAAAAAAAGACATTATTCAACGTAGTGCCATCTTATGGTGAAGATCTAGGAGGTATAGATAAGTATGATGGTTTCAATCTTGTAGCTTAAATCCTAATAGTAACATGTCAATTCAAAGAGGAGGTTATTTGGTTGAGAAAGAAGTGGGTTGAGTGAATTATAAATTATTCAAACTCTTACTAAAGTTATTAATTAACTACAGTGTAATTGAGACCAAATGAACCTACAACTTTCAAGTAACACCCATTGTGTTGATGGTAAAGAATGACACATGGTCAAAAGGCATAAATGAGCTCATTAAAATAAGATATGACTTAATGAACTTTGAAGGAAAAAAGAGCATGAAGTACATTACTCAAACATATTTCATCACCTAAAAGAGCCTTTTATTTTCACTAATGCACACCTATAGTTTGATTGAGGAGATAGACTAGCTCATGTTAATGGAGAGCACATGTCTAGTTGATAGACAATAGTGAAATATGGATGACCACGTAGATATCACTTTCATAGTGATAAAATAAAATTTAATGATATCCTTAGAGATAGGGAAATATATTAAGGAGTGATCTAAGATAGGTTTCAGAACCTCAACTTATAATCAATCCAAATTCTGCACACAGTCTGTAGACTAGCCTAAATTCATGAAGGATTCAAATGTATTTGGTAGGAAGTGGTATATAATGATATGAAAACATATATTCCAATATAATATTTATCACACCATGTTTCTTTTTATTTTTAGAGTCAAATATGATAAAATATAGTCATAGCTCAAGATTCCTAAACCCTACCTAAATCCTGCACAACCACATGTATATAAAGCTAGTCTTGAGAACATTTGATGTTAAGATATATAGAGAGGTAATATAACCTTGAAATTTTTTATATAAGTTCCTCATTACCTAAGATAAACCTCCATTATCTTATTTTTATCATAATAATAGGAGAGATGCCCACTATTTTGTCTCAAACTAGAGGTACTCCCTAAGCAACATAGCATGCAGACTTAGTGTATAAATGTTGTAAGGATGAATAATTAGTCTTGGAATTTTCATAGGATGATTTATACAGTTGGAATAAAGGTGAAAAAAGTTCTAATGAAGGTGGTCATATACTAAAAATATAGTTTAGGCCTACTAAGCCTAAAATTAGGCCTAAACCCTCAAGGTACCTAACTTGATCCACATGACCATATGACATTTACAAGCCATGTGAGATATTGAATAGGAGACTTGAGGGTTTATTAGATACATTAATTTTTAGATAGCATCACAAAATTGATCATTTTGGCCTAAATCTATCTCAAACCTATCTAGAATGCAAATAACTAGTCAAGGAGCCATTTTATTTTGTTCACATCTATACAGATAGTGTGCATGGTTCCTCATTTAGATAGTGATAGTTAAGGGGGGTCCCTAAATTTATCTCAATTTAATTTTTTTGAAGGTTGAGCATTTAGATTTTATGAATCATTGTTAAGAAGCTAGATGATTTAAAACCCTCCTAAACCCTTGTATGAACCCAATGGATAGATGATGAATGAAGACGCATCCAAAATTGGTAAAATGGAATAGAAAGTGATTTGGACATGATTGGAACTCTCCCAGGATCCTCACCATCTAGTTGTTCTATACCATCACTTAAATGAATAGGGAAAAATTTAGGTTTTTTATAGGATTTGAATTAAATTGCAAGTATAAAGGGGAATTAGTGAATCAAAGTAATTGTAATAGGCATGTAGGTATTTTTTATAAATCACCATACTAATCTCTCACCTTAGTGATGCATTAAATTACCTATGCTAGACTTTTCATTTCAAGTAGACTTGAATGACACAGTGAGAAGAAATGTGACTGCCTAAGTGTGATAGTAAAAAGAGTGACATTAAATATTTTGAATTCTATTTGATAGACCAAAGGAAAAATAGGTTTTTAAAATATGTCCTACATTATTGAAATGATATTTCTTGGAAAAATCAAGTCACTTAAGTGAAAAGTGTGAATATTCAATCATAGATGGTTAATGAGTGACTGCAAATAGTGAATAACAAGTGTCTAAGAGAAGTTCATCAGTTAGAGAGGCATAGAAGACTGTCACAATCATATCTCCACATCCTTAATTTATATCATATGTGTGAAAGTTTTCTAAGGTAGTTCAAGATATATGGATACTCCTCATCATCAAGGCAATTTCAAAGAAAGACTATAGAGATATCTATGCCAACTTTAGGAAAATGATGCCTTTTTTATGTACACTTATCTAAAAGGTCTTCATGACTTATTTTACAATTCATTATCTTGCATTATAATTAGTTTAAAAGTATTGACACTTGGCCTTGTGACTATTCATCTTCACTTATTCTCTCTCCTCTCCTATGCTCTATAAATTCAAGACTTTTTGGCTTTGTAATGGATCCATAATTGGTATGGTGAAGCCCTGCTAGTTTTAAATCTTGTTTTTCCTTAAATAGATTTTTATAAAGTTGATTTTATCTCTACAACTCTTACCTAAATATGTCAAGTGGTGTACTTATTTCTCTAGATTTTCACTAATTACATTCAAATGAGAAAGAAACTAAGGTTAAGAAGTTATGGTTTGATGTTACCTAGATTTAGTGCGCACCGTAGTCAAGCCTTGTGGGAGCTCCTCTTTAGCTGTGGAGGAAACACCTATAGTAAGAATGAAACTTAAACAAAAAAGATGTTAGAAGAGGCTATGGTGGACTGCCAAGCTACGCGCTCGGTCCCGAAAGCGTGAAGCTCCTTAAGGGATGACGGTCCACTATTTAAAGACAAAAGTATTATAAAGGAAGAAATGATAAATGACTAAAGAAATAGAAAAGTAGATGGTGTGTACCTGTTCTCTATAGTCTGTGTATCTCAGAATGCTACAAAAGGTTGGCTGAAGGTTTTGTCTAGTCTACATGGGTTGTTTGGATGGATTTCTAGTTTGCAAGTTTAGAACATAGATCGCTGACATCAGTTACATAAGCCAAGCTCTAACATTGAGCTACCCCCACATTTTTTCACATTTGCACACACACTCTGAGATTTCAAGCATCAAAATTTGACTATCATTCTCCTAGCTGCCAAAACTCTACACAAATCATTCCAAAGACTGGATTGAAAGATTGTACAAGGACCTCAAGCTACTGAATTGAAGCAATCCATGTTCGTTTCATTAGCTCACAACACCAGTCACATCATCCACAATGGGAATCACTATTCTGACACCTTTGGTTCTTCACCTATAAAGGTAAGTACTCTGGTTTTCATTTTAGTGTTTTAGAATACATTGTTAATTAGTTTCCATTGATATTTCTAAATACTATCAAGAGGCCCGACTTCTTCTATGGAAGGGTTGAAAGGCCTTCCCCCTATTCTCATCCCCTTTTCACACCAATCCTCTACCTATACCTTTCCTCAAACCTCATTCACCTTCCCACAACCCTGAACCAACCTCTAAACTTCTAGAAACTCCTTTGTCTATCTTGGAAATACTCTAAAAGCTGTCCAAGGTTGACTACCCCTACTGACATCAGCAACCCAACTGACATCAACACCATTTATCCAACTAACCTTGACAGACTCACCAATGTCAGTGACTATGTTCTGAACTAGCAAACTAGAAAGCCATCCAAACAACCCATCTAGACCAGATAGAACCTTCAGCTAGCCTTCTAAAGCATTCTGAGACACATTGACTACAAGAAACATGTACACATCATTTAATTTTCTATTTCTTTAAGTCACTTATCATTTCTTCCTTTACAATACTTTTATCTTAAAATAGTGGACTGTCATCCCTTAAGGAGCTTCATGCTTTTGGGACCAAGCACATAGCTTGACAGTCCACCATATCCTCTTCTAACATTTTTCTTGTTTAAGTTTCATTCTTATTGTAGGTGTTTCCTCCATAGCCAAAGAGGAGCTCCCACAAAGCTTGGATACGGTGCACACTAAATCTGGGTAACATCAAACCCATAACCTCTTTAGTTTCTTTCTCATTTGAATGCAATTAGTAAAAATCTAGAGAAACATTCTAGCATGCCTTTCCTCAGACCTCATTCACCTTCCTGCAACCCTATACCAACCTTTGAACTTTCAGAAACTCCTCTGTCTATCTTGGAAATACTCTAAAAGCCATCCAAAGCCAACTACCCCTACCAAAATCGGTAACCCAACCGACGTCGGCACCATTTGTCCAATCAACCTCGGTAGACTCACCAATGTCAGTGACTGTGTTCTGAACTAGAAAACTAGAAAGCCATCCAAACAACCCATCTAGACCAGACAGAACCTTTAGCCAACCTTCTAAAGCATTCTGAGACACATAAACTACAGGGAATAGGTACACACCATCTACTTTTCTATTTCTTTAGTCATTTATCATTTCTTCCTTTACAATACTTTTATCTTTAAATAGTGGACTATCATCCCTTAAGGAGCTTCATGCTTCCAAGACTGAGCGCATAGCTTGGCAGTCCACCATAGCCTCTTCTAACATCTTTTTTGTTTAAGTTTCATTCTTACTGCAGGTGTTTCCTCCACAGCCAGAGAGGAGCTCCCACAAGGCTTGAATATGGTGTGCACTAAATCCAGGTAACATCAAACCCATAACTTCTTAACCTTAGTTTCTTTCTCATTTGAATGTAATTAGTGAAAATCTAGAGAAACATTCTGGCACGCCTAGTGGGACCCTTGGAGTTTTCCTTGGGTTCATTCTTCTTTTAAAAATCAAATTTTCATGTAGGTGCATTAGAAAAATATCCACTTCTTGCATCCCCTCTTCTATCTTTTTGTTTCAAAAGGAAATCATTAGCAGAGGTTAAAAAGAACATCTCTTTTTCTTCTTGTTACTTCTTGCATGCATCATAGAGTAGTGAAAAACTCATACTCTTTACCTCTTCTCCATTTGTTTGCATTTGAATAACATATTTTGATTTGGGTTAAAAACTACTACATTTCATTCTTGCCTGGATGCACACTTAGCCCACTTAGTAATTAAAGCATTATGAATGAATCGTAGAGCACAAATGTGACACAACCAAACCACAATCACTTCAAATCAAACACATAAACTTACTTGAGACAAGGCCCGTCTAGGATTTCATCACTTAATGGATACCTTACCCCACCTAGTGATCCTACTTGGATTTCACCACCAAGAGGAGGACCCACTATGTTCTTTGGCATAGTATAAACTATAGGGAAGGTATATTTTGGCTAAGCAGCCCAACTCAGCTCTGGGTTCATGAAGTGAAGGGAGTAAGCCCCAGCACCAGGCCACATACATACACTAACACAGATATCTTTGAGCACCATAACATAACTTGAAACCAGCCATAGACTCCCTCTCTAGGAACTATTCTACAAGCCCAACTCCCAACACATTCTCTTAAGGCATAAGCCACCACAACTTTAAAATTCATTTCTAGGAATCTAACATTTTAGAGGTTGCTTGCCTAATCATCTATTCTACTAGTTTTATCTGAGTGTTTGAGCTGATAAGGTCATACCATTCTAAAGTCCAAAATAACTTAGAATATCTTCTTCTTCTAAAAACTATCAATCTTGTGTGTTTCTAGAATTACACAAAAATTGACATTGGTTTCTCCACCGATGTTGGCAACCAAACCTTCACCAACATCGGTTAACTGACCGATGTTAGCAACATTTTATAATCGATATTGGTTAAACAATTGACATCAGTCATTGCCAATAAATAAATAAATTTTTAAAAAAAAATTTCAAACAACAAGCTTAAAATCCAAATTTCTTGCTGTTTAACACAAATTTTGGTTTTCTAAAACTAAAACACATAGTTTTTGGAACCTAAACCCCTTTCAACTTGGATGGTCCTGACACGCAATCAAGCCAAATTCCTTGTTGACTATGCAAGTCAATAGCCACTCCCACCTTCACCCTTCGTGCCAAGTCATCTAATGGAGTATACTTCAGACACTAAGCATACTCCTATCCAACCTACCCCCGATCAACCTCCTATTGTTCCCAAAGGGGATAAAGATTTTGAGAGATTCCTTAACCACAATGTCAAGGCTCTCCAACATTATCTCACTAGAAGCCAAATGTGAGATCCTTCGAGTAACCCTATTTATGGGATGCCAACTTCTTTGGTTGAAGTGGCAATGATATCAACAACATCCACTACCCAACCTATGGTCACTTAGGCCACTACCTCTTCTAGTAACCCAACCATGGCCAATGTTCAAGATTTAGCCTCCCCTTCTATCCTTTCTTGCCCTACCTCCATCAAGGTTTCTGTACCCCCTCAACCACAAACAATTCAACCAAGTTCAACACCTTTCCAGAAATTGATTGTCTCTATCCCATCCACTCTTATGCCTATAAACATGAGAATGACCAACTATCCTTTAATTAGTGTCACCACCATTCAACCACCCTTGGTGGTATCTAGTCAAGTTGTGCCTTCTAATTTCATGGCACAAGCCCCCTTGGCCTTGACATCAGCCCTTATGATGAACTATCAGTATGTTGCACCTACACAAATGCAACCAAGTATGACATACACCCCTTCCAATGCCTTCCAGGTACCCTATAACTTAGGGGATGCCACTCATGCCAATCCATCTGCCAATCTAATTAAGATTCTAATAGATAAGATGTCTAACCTTGAGACATTTGTTTTACATTTGAGGAGTGTTCTCTCATACAAATAAATATTTAACAAACCTATCCACCCTTCAGTTCCTATTAGACCATACCCTAGCCAGTGGGAACTCCCAAAATTTACTTGCTTTCAGAGTAAAGAGTACCCATAACAACATCTACAAGCATTTAGACATGCCTGCTACCTCATAACACATGATGATGTGTTATTACTTCGCACATTCCCTATGTCACTTTCTAATGCCACCCTTGACTGGTATAGCTCCATTACCAGTCATTCTCTCTTCACCTTCATTTAACTCACTCAGCTGTTCCTCAATCATTTCTCAATCAATATTACCAAGAAGGTCTCCATCACATAACTTTATTCCATTAGACAATTTGAGGATGAGTCAATCACCGACTTCGTCACCCATTGGAGAGGTTTGATCAACCAACTCTCCTTCTCACTACCTCAACCTAAGCTCATTGAGCTCTTTTCAAGAGCATGTGCCAAGCACATATCATCCACTCTAAGAGTTCAAACTTTCTGCACATTTGATGAAGCTTTCACTATGGCCCAAAAGCTTGAACTTCACGCAATCAAAGAAGACAGGGTCAAATTGCGTAACAAAAATACCAACACAAAATCCAATGACCCTTCTTCTTCCAAACCTTCTACTTCATTTTTAACCATCTAACCTTTAACCATGACCTAACCTAGTCAAACCCAATCCATAACCTACCCTCCAATTTCCCTTTTTGGGAGAACTACATCAGCCTATGGCCCCTCACATGGGCTATGTAGGTAGCACTCAGTTGACATGGGGTCTTCTGGGGTTAGCTCGACTAAATCACCGCATAACCACTACAACCAACTTACACTTTTCCACCAAACAAACCTATATGACCATCACCACATAAGCGGTAATGATATCAACATCATTCACTACCCAACCTATGGTCACTCAGGCCATTGCCTCGACCAGTAACCCAACCATGGCCAATGTTCAAGATTTGGCCTCCCCTTCTATCCTTTCTTGCCCTACCTCCATCAGGGTTTTTGTACCTCCTCAATCGCAAACAATTCAACCTAGTTCAACACCTTTCTAGAACTTGATTGTCTCTATCCCATCCACTCTTGCACCTATAAACATGAGAATGACCACCTATCCTTTAACTAGTGTCATCGCCATTCAACCACCCTTGGTGGTATCTAGTCAAGTTGTGCCTTCCAATTTTGTGGCACAAGCCCCCTTGGCCTCAACATCAGCCCCTATAATGAACTATCAATATTTTGCACCTACACAAATGTAGCTAAGTACAACATACACCCCTTCTAATGCCTTTTAGGTACCCTATAACTTAGGGGGTGCCACTCATGCCAATCTATCTGCGGATCTAATTAAGATGTTAATGGATAAGATGTCCAACCTTGAGACATCTATTTCAGGATTGAGGAGTGTTGTTTCGTATGAACAAATCTATAATGAACCTATCCACCCTTCAGTTCCTATTCGACCATACCCTAACCAGTGGGAACTCCCAAAATTTACTTGCTTTTAGAGTAAAGAGGACCCACAACAACATCTGTGAGCATTTAGACATGTTTGCTACCTCATAGGGCATGATGATGCATTATTGCTTCACACATTCCCTATGTCACTTTCTAATGCCACCCTTGACTGGTATATCTCCATTACCAGTCATTCTCTCTTCACCTTCACTTAACTCTCTTAGTTATTCCTCGATCATTTCTCAATCAATATTACCAAGAAGGTCTCCATCATAGACCTTTATTCCATTAGACAATTTGAGGATGAGTCAATAGTAGACTTCATCACCTGTTGGAGAGGTTTGATCAACCAACTCTCCTTCTCACTACCTCAACCTAAGCTCATTGAGCTCTTTTCAAGAGCATGTGCCAAGCACATCTCATCCACTCTATGGGTTCAAACTTTTTGCACATTTGATGAAGCTTTCACTATGGCCTAAAAGCTTGAACTCTACACAATCAAAGAAGACAGGGTCAAATTGCGTAACAAAAATATCAATGTAAAATCCAATGACCCTTCTTCTTCCAAACCTTCTACTTCATTTTTAACCATCTAACCTTTAACCATGACCTAACCTAGTCAAACCCAATCCATAACCTACCCTCCACTTTCCCTTTTAGGAGAACTACATCAGCCTAAGGCCCCTCACATGGACTATGTAGGTAGCACTTAGTTCACATGGGGTCTTCTAGGGTTAGCTCGACTAAATCACTGCATAACCACTGCAACTGACTTACACTTTCCCATTAAACAAACCTATATGCCCATCACCACAGAAGCAGCAATGATATCAACAGCATTCACTACCCAACCTATGGTCACTCAGGCCATTGCCTCGACCAGTAACCCAACCATGGCAGATGTTCAAGATTTGGCCTCCCCTTCTATCCTTTCTTGCCCTACCTCCATCGAGGTTTTTGTACCCCCTAAACTGCAAACAATTCAACCTAGTTCGATACCTTTCTAGAACTTGATTGTCTCTATCCCATCCACTCTTACACCTATAAACATGAGAATGACCACCTATCCTTTAACTAGTGTCATCGCCATTCAACCACCCTTGGTGGTATCTAGTCAAGTTGTGCCTTCCAATTTTGTGGCGCAAGCCCCCTTGGCCTCGACATCGGTCCCTATAATGAACTATCAATATGTTGCACCTACACAAATGCAACCAAGTATGACATACACCCATTCTAATGCCTTCTAGGTACCCTATAACTTAGGGGGTGGCCCTCATGACAATCCATTTGGTGATCTAATTAAGATGTTGATGGATAAGATGTCCAACCTTGAGACATCTATTTTAGGTTCAAGGAGTGTTGTTTTGTATGAACAAATCTGTAACAAACCTATCCACCCTTCAATTCCTATTTAACCATACCTTAACCAGTGGGAACTCCCAAAATTTACTTGCTTTTAGAGTAAAGAGGACCCACAACAACATCTGTGAGCATTTAGACATACTTGCTACCTCATAGGGCATGATGATGCATTATTGCTTTGCACATTCCCTATGTCACTTTCTAATGCCACCCTTGACTGGTATAGCTCCATTACCAGTCATTCTCTCTTCACCTTCACTTAAATCGCTTAGTTATTCCTCGATCATTTCTCAATCAATATTACCAAGAAGGTCTCCATCATAGACCTTTATTCCATTAGACAATTTGAGGATGAGTCAATAGCAGACTTCATCACTCGTTGGAGAGGTTTGATCAACCAACTCTCCTTCTCACTACCTCAACCTAAGCTCATTGAGCTATTTTCAAGAGCATGTGCCAAGCACATCTCATCCACTCTATGGGTTCAAACTTTCTGCACATTTGATGAAGCTTTCACTATGGCCTAAAATCTTAAACTCTACACAATCGAAGAAGACAGGGTCAAATTGCGTAACAAAAATACCAACATAAAATCCAATGACCCTTCTTCTTCCAAACCTTCTACTTCATTTTTAACCATCTAACCTTTAACCATGACCTAACCTAGTCAAACCCAATCCATAACCTACCCTCCACTTTCCCTTTTTAGTAGAACTACATTAGCCTAAGGCCCTCACATGGACTATGTAGGTAGCACTCAGTTCACATGGGGTCTTCTGGGGTTAGCTTGACTAAATCACTGCATACCCACTGCAACCGACTTACACTTTCCCATTAAACAAACCTATATGCCCATCACCACAGAAGCGGCAATGATATCAACAACATTCACTACCCAACCTATGGTCACTCAGGCCATTGCCTCGACCAGTAACCCAACCATGGCAGATGTTCAAGATTTGGCCTCCCCTTCTATCCTTTCTTGCCCTACCTCCATCGAGGTTTCTATACCCCCTAAACTGCAAACAATTCAACCTAGTTCGATACCTTTATAGAACTTGATTGTCTCTATCCCATCCACTCTTACACCTATAAACATGAGAATGACCACCTATCCTTTAACTAGTGTCATCGCCATTCAACCACCCTTGGTGGTATCTAGTCAAGTTGTGCCTTCCAATTTTGCAGCACAAGCCCCCTTGGCCTCAACATCGGTCCCTATAACGAACTATCAATATGTTGCACCTACACAAATGCAACCAAGTATGACATACACCCCTTTCAATGCCTTCTAGGTACCCTATAACTTAGGGGGTGCCCCTCATGACAATCCATTTGGTGATCTAATTAAGATGTTGATGGATAAGATGTCCAACCTTGAGACATCTATTTCAGGTTTGAGGAGTGTTCTTTTGTATGAAAAAATCTATAATGAACCTATCCACCCTTCAGTTCCTATTCAACCATACCCTAACTAGTGGGAACTCCCAAAATTTACTTGCTTTTAGAGTAAAGAGGACCCACAACAACATCTGTGAGCATTTAGACATACTTGCTACCTCATAGGGCATGATGATGTATTATTGCTTTGCACATTCCCTATGTCACTTTCTAATGCCACCCTTGACTGGTATAGCTCCATTACCAGTCATTCTCTCTTCACCTTCACTTAACTCGCTTAGTTATTCTTCGATCATTTCTCAATCAATATTACTAAGAAGGTCTCCATCACAGACCTTTATTCCATTAAACAATTTGAGGATGAGTCAATAGCAGACTTCATCACTCGTTGGAGAGGTTTGATCAACCAACTCTCCATCTCACTACCTCAACCTAAGCTCATTGAGCTCTTTTCAAGAGCATGTGCCAAGCACATCTCATCCACTCTATGGGTTCAAACTTTTTGCACATTTGATGAAGCTTTCACTATGGCCTAAAAGCTTAAACTCTACACAATCGAAGAAGATAGGGTCAAATTACGTAACAAAAATACCAACATAAAATCCAATGACCCTTCTTCTTCCAAACCTTCTACTTCATTTTTAACCATCTAACCTTTAACCATGACCTAATCTAGTCAAACCCAATCCATAACCTACCCTCCAATTTCCCTTTTTGGGAGAACTACATCAGCCTAAGGTCCCTCACATGGACTATGTAGGCAGCACTCAGTTGACATGGGGTCTTTTGGGGTTAGCTCGACTAAATCACTGCATAACCACTGCAACCGACTTACACTTTTCCATCAAACAAACCTATATGCCCGTCACCACAGAAGTGGCAATGATATCAATAGCATTCACTACCCAACCTATGGTCACTCAGGCCATTTCTTCGACCAGTAACCCAACCATGGCCAATGTTCGAGATTTGGCCTCCCCTTCTATCCTTTCTTGCCCTACCTCCATTGGGGTTTCTGTACCCCCTCAACCACAAACGATTCAACCTAGTTTGACACCTTTCCAAAACTTGATTGTCTCTATCCCATCCACGCTTGCACCTACAAACATGAGAATGACCACCTATCCTTTAACTAGTGTCATCGCCATTCAACCACCCTTGGTGGTATCTAGTCAAGTTGTGCCTTCCAATTTTGCAGCACAAGCCCTCTTGGCCTTAACATTGGCCCCTATAACGAAGTATCAATATGTTACACCTACACAAATACAACCAAGTATTACATACACCCCTTCCAATGCCTTCTAGGTACCCTATGACTTAGGGGGTGCCCCTCATGCCAATCCATCTGCCGATCTAATTAAGATGTTGATGGATAAGATGTCCAACCTTGAGACATCTATTTCAGGTTTGAGGAGTGTTCTTTTGTATGAAAAAATCTATAATGAACCTATCCACCCTTCAGTTCCTATTCAACCATACCCTAACTAGTGGGAACTCCCAAAATTTACTTGCTTTTAGAGTAAAAAGGACCCACAACAACATATGTGAGCGTTTATACATGCTTGCTACCTCATAGGGCATGATGATGCATTATTGCTTCACACATTCCCTATGTCACTTTCTAATGCCGCCCTTGACTGGTATATCTCCATTACCAGTCATTCTCTTTTCACCTTTGCTTAACTCACTTAGTTATTCCTTGATCATTTCTCAATCAATATTACCAAGGTCTCCATCACAGACCTTTATTCCATTAGACAATTTGAGGATGAGTCAATAGCAGACTTCATCACCCGTTAGAGAGGTTTGATCAACCAACTCTCCTTCTCACTACCTCAACTTGAGCTCATTGAGCTCTTTTCAAGAGCATGTGCCAAGCACATCTCATCCACTTTGTGGGTTCAAACTTTCTTCACATTTGATGAAGCTTTCACTATGGCCTGAAAGCTTGAACTCTGCATAATCAAAGAAGATAGGGTCAAATTGCGTAACAAAAATACCAACACAAAATCCAATGACCCTTCTTCTTCCAAACCTTCTTCTCACCCCAAGTCCAAGGGATCGGTGAACGTTGTGGTCCTTAGGTCACCATCTTCTACCAAAACCAACCAATCTGAGCCCTCCACTTCACAAAACATCACTAGACAATTCCAACAATGGTATGAATAGCAATGATACACTCCAATACGAGAATCGCATGCTTCTGTATTGGATAAATTAGTGAAGCAAGGAGTCCTCAACCTCCCTCAAATCTGACTGCCTCTCTAATTTGACCCCTCACAAGCCATTCCTACATGGTATAGGGAAAATGACTTTTGTAACTATCATCGTGTCAAGGGTCATGACACGGATAATTGCAAAACCCTAAAAAACATTGTTCAAGACATGCTAGACAAAGGGGACCTTGTTTTGGATAACCCTAATGCACTAGCCAACCAAAACATGGATGTCTTTAGGCAACTATTTCCTAACCATCCCCCAAGTCATAATAATGTTCAGACCATGGCTGATGACCCTCAAAAATGCAACATACCTATAGTTGACATGGTCTTTCCTTTCATTCCTATCTAACCTCTCCCATAATCTGAAGAGATTGGTCAACCCATTTCTCCACCATAGGTAGAAGAGCCTATTTTACCCATACCACCCCCACACAATGAAGAGCTCCCTTTGACTCACCCTCTTCCTCATGTGGATGAACCTATTTCACCTGTAGCACCCCCATGACATCAAGCACCTCCTCTACCCATTCTTCTACCTCGTGAGGAATCTGTATTACCTATTCCTCTTGCCCCCACCTTCCCTCCTCTTTTCCCATTAGAATAATTTACCATTCATACCCCACACCCTCATGTAGAAGGGGCCATCATCCCTCTACTTCACCCTTTAGAGGAGTCTTCCTCTCCTATTTTTCCTCTTTGATGGAGGATAGTCCTCCATCCACCCCCTTTCACACGTAGGAGAATCTACTTTGACCTCTCCCATATTGGAGGATGCTTTGATGGTACTAACACCGATGGCCCCACCCTTATCCTTCTTATTACCAATGGAGGATCATACTTTCCCCTCTCTTAGACCACACATGGAAGGCATGATCATCCCTACGCTCTATTCGCTTGAAGATCCAAATTTTCCAATCCCTTCTCCATCGAGAGAAGAACTCGCCACCTCACCCACTTTGATCAAGGAAGATCCGGTGATGGTTCTCTCTTGCCTTTGGCCCATGATCACTGCGTCCAACACATTTCCACTCTCACAATCACGTAAATCCTCTAAAGGACCAATTGTAAGGCCTTGCACGACATCATCTAAACCCTTCTCTCGATTGGTAGAAAACTTAGGATTCCTCCATTCTAGGAACCTAGAGTATGAGGCATTATAGGAGTGACTTAGGGCTCCTTATCCTACACATCCCACTTCACCTTATACTACCAACCCTTCCATGATGATTTACCCCAAAGTCTCTGATGAGGATCGAGCTTCCACTTCTAAATCATCAAAATCTCAGCAATCCATATCTGAATCCAAACCCTCGCAGGCATCCACCATGCTGAAATAGATTAAATCTCTCAGTGTTTGCCCTGTATAAAACCTCACTCACCCACAAGTGAAGTTAGATTTGAACCTCACCCCACATAGTAGTGGTCCTCACACCATACTAAAGAAGGATGCTAAACCACGTTGGTCTACTCCTCCCCCACCTTCACCATTGCCCTCTATCTTGGGTCCACATCCTTCCACTTTAATAAGAGTGCTCCCTATTCCAACACCTCACAAAGACAAACTGCCTCCATTACTCCCTCTACCCATAAAAAATATATTTCTTCCAAGAAATTCAACACCTCTCATCAAGAAAGTGCCATCTACGCGTGTGGCCACACCACCAACCAAAAAGGTGGTATGAAAAAATCCCCCTACAACTCATAAACAAAAGTTTTCAACCCCTACTTCAACAACGAGTGCAGACCCATTATTGGGTTCCTATGCTTCACTATTACATTGATTGTTGTAGTCTTCTAGCATCGTTCTCCCACCCATTAAGCCATATCGACCTCTTAGATCAAAACCATCTTGGTTTGATGACACTCAAATCTGCTTGTATCATCACACACCTGGGCATGATACTGAGAGTTGCTACACCCTTAAGGTTGTCATTTGCCAACACATAGAAAAGGACACCCTTCTCATTAAGGATTCTCTTGACCACCTTTTTGACAAACTATCAACACCATCCCATGCCTCCCAAACCTCCTCACTTGAATCGAGATCCCAATGCGAGATTATGGTCCCTCTACCACCTTCTCCCCCTTTATTTGAAATCAACACTATTAATGTGGCCACTAGGTCCCAAACCCTAAAGGATAAAGGAAAAGAGTAGGTTTCTACCCCTTGGACATATCCATTCGCTAAACCCACTCCACCACCAAAGCCCAAGATTTCTATCTAGGGCACATCTCAACCAACATCTTCGGGGGCAATTCCTCCTGACCTCTCTAGTCCACATGATGTTTGGTATAAACAACTTGTTAACTACTTGACTTATTCTATCATTCCTCCTGACCTCTCTAGCAATGGATGGTAGGATTTTATCAAGAGTATTGCTTGATACACCATACTAGAGGGTCTTCTCTACAAATGAGGTTTCAATGGCCTCCTTCTCTGATGTCTAACCACCACTGAGACATGTCATGCCATCAAACAAGTCCATGATGGGATTTGTGGAGGACATTTCACTAGTAACTCGATTGCAAAGTGCATCCTCTGCCTGGGCTATTATTGGCCCAATCTTCACCAAGACTATAGTGACTATGTTTGGCATTGTATCAAATGCTAGCAACATGCTAACCTACTTCACGTCCCTAGCTATGCTTTAAAAGTTGCTAAGGATTTTTGGCCCTTTTCACAATGGGGCTTAGATCTAATTGGAGAGATTAACCCTCATTCATCTCTCTGACATCAGTCTATTATCACAACGACTGAATATTTCACTAAATGTGTGGAAGTTGTTCCCCTCATCTCCACTAAATCCAACAAAATCATCGACTTCATTAACCACCACATCATCTATCATTTCAGTGTACCTCACAAGATAATCACTGATAATGACAAATCTTTCAAAAACAAAACCATCCAAAAGCTTTGCGATGCTTTTGGCATCAAACTTAGCTTCTCCTCACCTTACTATCCATAAGCAAATGGATAGGCCGAAGCTTCTAACAAAATTCTAACTAAAATCCTAATGAAGGTGGTCAAGAACACTGGAAGGGATTGGTACACTCACATTCCCTTCGCTTTGTGGGCCTACTGCACTAGCATCCAAACCCCTATGGGTGCTACACCTTTCTCCTTAGTGTATGGAACTGAGGTTGTCTTTCCTCTTGAAGTACAAATACCTTCTCTTCATATCTCCTTGCATGACATGCTCTCTAACGATGACTTTCATCAAGATCAATTAACACAACTTGAGTTACTCGATGAACGTCATCTTGCCACTCTTAATCATCTTCATATCTACCAAGATCACATCAAGCGTGCCTACAACAAAAATCTAAAAGAGCGAGATTTCAAAATTAGAGATCTAGTCCTTAAATAAAACCAACACGTGACCAATATGAAAAGAAGCAAATGAGGCAAGTTTTCTCCTAATTGGCTTGGACCTTATATAATAACGCACAAGTATGGATCAGGCACTTATCGTCTATCTTCTCTCGAAGGCCGACTAGAACCTGAGCCTCTTAATGCCTTACATATGTGACCATTCTACTATTAACCAAGTAACCATTCACTTGATGTTTAACTTGAGCTCATCCCTTGAGCAACCCCCATCATCCTTATTCCTATTCCTTTCAACACTTTTTCCTTACAAAAATTAGTTAACCCTTTTTTAAGCATTAATGCTTTGTCCTAATAAAAGGGAAACCCCTAAACCTCTATAGTCTAGTCCATGACTAAAAGTTTAATTAATGGAAAAATATAAAACTAGGATGCCTAACAAAATATTAAAAGGTCATAAACTATAAATATAGATTGCTCCCTTAAAGGATAGCTATTCAAAGAAATCAAAACATACAAAGTAAAATATAGACCACTCCCTCGAAGGATGGATATGCCCAAATTTTGCTACAAAAATAGCACCCTCTTAGAAGCTTCCTGCATCAATCAGCTTCACATGACCACAAAACAAAACAACATCCCCAAGTAGACTTCCCACATTGATCAGTCTACCAAAAAAAAATTATTGACAAACTATTAAGTCATGGACTTGCCTATAGTCATTCTCAGGGTCACCTATAAAAGGGGCAAAGTTATCCATGCTAAAAAGGGTTACGCTATCTTCACATATCACATAATCACACCTATTACCTCAAAATACCCAAGGGATTTTGATCTCACTTAACTTCAAGTGATTAGGGTACTTCTCTAACAAAAACCAATGGTCAACGATGTAATGCATGAATGGGGCTTTTATTTACAAAAACCCTATCTATGTTATCATTATGGTCCTTGTTAATGAAAGAGCAACACACATTTCACTTCTTACACACCTTCATCAAATATCAGTTTATCTTTTAGGACGCAGTGTCTTAAAATTATATGCTCGCATATTGTCATCTCATAATTTTCACTATAAAGTTATGAACCTAACATTCAACTCAATTTTATCATAAATAACATCACATGTTTCTGATAAAATACAACCAAAACATTTTCTAACCACTAACATAACATCATGATTTATTTAATGAAAATACCACTTTGTGTTATATAAATTATCATAGCCCATTCACATTAGTTTCTATGGAAAACAATACACATGGAAACTATCAACCAAGCACAATTTATGTCAAGCATATACCATCACCAATATGAAAACCTGCTAAAGCATAAATAAACTCATTTTCATTTTTAGCATACACCATCACCAATATGGATTGCTAAGGATGAAAAACCACATAACCTATGTTATAGCATACACCATCACACAATATAGAAAATGCTATAACATCATCATACACTCATCATTTCAAATGTGTACCATCAAACATATGGGAAATGTTAAAAACACTAACATAACCAAAACAATTAACAACCTCTTTAAATTTTCTTCCCTTTTGGGAGAACTACATTGGCCTGAGGCCCTTAAAATAGGGGCTATGTAAGCAGCACTCAGTTAACATGGGGTCTTCTGAGGTTAGCTAGGCCATTCATTTGTTCATCTACCTAATGGACCAACTATCTAAACATTAGGCTCATTGCCTACCCTAAACCCTAGGCTCACTGCCTATCTTAAACTACCTCATTTTTAACCATTTAACCTTTAACCATGACCTAACTTAGTCAAACCCAATCCATAACCTATCCTCTGCTTTCCTTTTTTGGGAGAACTACATCGGCCTGAGGCCCCTTACATGGGCTATGTAGGCAACACTCAGTTGACACGAGGTCTTATGGGGTTAGCTCAGCTAAATCACTATGTAACCACCATAACCAAATTACACTTTCCCATCAAACAAACCTATATGCCCATCACCAAACCCGAGAGTGCATCGGCATGACTTAGGTCCTTCAAATTATCATTTTCAACCTTTCCAAGGCCTAAACAAACTTTAATAGGTAACTAACATTAGTTAGGGTGTTGACAATAGCTATAACCTAACTGACATTGGCATTTAACTAATCAACATCAGTCACTTTGTCAACTGATGTCGGTAGAACCGCTAACATCAGTGACTGGTTTGGCCTTGGGGGTGAGCCCTAAAATTTAGGGCTTCCTCATTTCTTCCCCATTTCACCCCAAAACACCCCTAAATCTACCTAAAGTACCCTACCTAACCTACCCACCCTTCTAATACCCCTCCCCCCTGATCTATCGCTAAAAACTCAAAAAATTACAAAAATAATATCAAATTCAAAACTAATTACAAATTCTAATAGCACACCCTACCTCATCTTGTCATCGCCACTGAGGTGGTATAACAAGTGCCAGTGGTGGTGGTCCTCCTATAGGGCCTCCTCCAATGTCTACCATCTCTATCTACCCCATCTCCTCAATCCAATCACTAGTGGCCCATAATGCTCCCAATAACTCACAAACTCATAAACACTCACCAACACTCCTCACCACTCACACAATGACACCTAGCACTGCTGACATAGACAAATTTGAGGTCTCTATCACTCAAAAACTCAGATCTCTCTTTTTCAACACTTAAAAAGTCACAAATGACTTTTGGTGGGCTACCACTTTACTTTTGTTGAGTTTGTTAGGCTACCGACATCAGCAAAATTGTACCCTAAGCCATTGACATTGGCTGATGTGCTACTAACATTAGCAAAATAATACCTTTCTACTTACCAACATCGGTGGTTAACCAACATTGGCAACCTAAAAACATAGGTCTTCTCTAAAACTACCCAAAATCATGACCAAACAACCAGCCTTGACACTATAGAAGTCACCTTAGACTTCTCATGGGGCACATTAGAGATCACATCCATCTCCCTAACCACAACAAACAACACTCAAAATCACTTATATCTAGACAAACGACCTTAGAGATCGTGACTATCTCCTTAGACCATGACCACTTTCAAGACAACTTTGCCTTGGTTGTTTTGATTGCATATGCTACCTCATGAATAGTTAGCAAATTATACACGCCCCTCACACCTATTGTCAGATCGTGACCAAGTTGATCCCCAATATTTATGACATTTTCATGTTTTCTAGGAGCACTTCCTTGCCTAGATACTCGGAACATGGTGACCATTGGAGCTATAGCTTTGATCGATCTAACCCAATCAACTACCACTAATAAGCTGGGGATTGGTTACTTTGATTTTAGTCCTCCTCGACCATTAGATCTACAACTTTGATCATTTTAACATGATCAGCTTCCACTAATAAGGTGGGGACCTATTACTTTGATTTTAGTCCTCCTCAACCATTAGAGCTATAGCTTTGATCATTTTAACCCAATCAACTACCACTAATAAGCTAGGGACTAATTACTTTGATTTTAGTCCTCCTCGACCTTTCTTGTGACAATTTGACCTACCTATCAAGTGAAGTGGTATACGTGCAATCTCAACTATTGTAGCATTCACACTCCAACCTCACCCTACCCATCGAGCGTGCCAGAATGTTTCTCTAGATTTTCACTAATTACATTCAAATGAGAAAGAGACTAACGTTAAGAGGTTATGGGTTTGATGTTACCCAGATTTAGTACGCACCGCATCCAATCCTTGTGGGAGCTCCTCTTTGGCTGTGGAGGAAATAGCTGTAGTAAGAATGAAACTTAAATAAGAAAAATATTAGAAGAGGATATAGTGGATTTCCAAGCTACGCGCTCGGTCCTGAAAGCATGAAGCTCCTTGAAGGAGTCCACTATTTAAAGATAAAAGTATTGTAAAGAAAGAAATGATAAATGACTAAAGAAATAGAAAAGTAGATTTTGTGTGCCTGTTCCTTATAGTCTATGTTTCATAGAATGCTATAGAAGGCTAGCTAAATACTTTGTCTGGTCTAGATGGTTTGTTTGGATGGCTTTCTTATTTGTTGGTTCAGAATAGAGTCACCGATGTCGGTGGATCTACCAAGGTCGGTCGGGTAAATGATGTTGACGTCAGTTTGGTTGTCGATGTCGATCAGGGTTGTCAGCCTTGGATGGATTTTAGAGTATTTTTGGGATAGACAGAGGGGTTTCTGGAAGTTTAAAGGTTGGTGTAGGGTTGTGGGAAGGTTAATGAGGTCTGAGGAAGGGTATAGATAGAGGATTGGCGTGAAAAGGATGTGAGAACAAGGGGAAGCCCTTTCAGCCCCTCCATAGAAGAAGTCAGGCCTCTCGATAGTATTTAAAAATATCAATGAAAACTAATTGAAAATATATTTTAAATTACTAAAATGAGAACTAGAGTACTTAGCTTTATTAGGTGAAGAACCAGAGGTGTTAGAATAGTGATTCCCATTATGGCTAATGTGACCGGTGTTGTGAGCCAATGAAACAAACACGAATTGCTTTAATTTAGTAGCTCAAGGTCCTCATACAATCTTTCAATCTAGTCTCTGGAATGTTTTTTGAAACCCCTAAACCCCTAAACCTCTATAGTCTAAACCTCTATAGTGTAGGTTGGGTTGCTGATGTCGATCGGGGTTGTCAGCCTTGGACGGCTTTTAGAGTATTTTTGGGAGAGACAAAGGGGTTTTTAGAAGTTTTAAGGTTGGTACAAGGTTGTGGGAAGGTGAATGAGGTTGGTGTAGGGTTGTGGGAAACCCCTAAACCTCTATAGTCTAGTCCATGACTAAAAGTTTAGTTAACAAAAAAAACTAGTCTCTGAATAAACCAGTCTCAAAATGCTACAGAAGGCTAGTTGAAGGTTTTGTCTGGTCTAGATGGTCTATATGGATGGCTTTCTAGTTTGTAGGTTTAGAACACAGTCGCTGACGTCGATGGGTCTGTCGAGGTTGGTCGGGTAAATGATTTTGACATTGGCTGGGTTACCGATGTTGGTCAGGGTTGACGGCCTTGGACAGCTTTTAGAGTATTTTTGGGATAGATAGAGGGGTTTCTGGAAGTTCAAAGGTTTGTGCAGGGTTATGGGAAGGTGAATGAGGTTGGTGCAAGGTTGTAGGAAACCCCTAAACCTCTATAGTCTAGTCCATGACTAAAAGTTCAATTAACAAAAAAAACCAGTCTTTGAATAAACCAGCCTCAGAATGCTATAGAAGGTTGGTTGAAGGTTTTGTTTGGTCTAGATGGGCTATTTGGATGGCTTTTTGGTTTGCAAGTTTAGAACACAGTCACTGACATCGATGGGTCTGCCGAGGTCGATCGGGTAAATGATGCTGATGTCAGCTGGGTTGTTGATGTCAGTCAAGGTTATCAGCCTTGGACAGCTTTTAGAGTATTTTCGAGATAGACAGAGGGGTTTTTGGAAGTTTAGAGGTTGGTGCAGGGTTGCAAGAAGGTGAATGAGGTCTAAAGAAGGGTATAGGTAGAGGATTGGTGTGAAAAGGGGGTGAGAATAAGGGGAAGGCCTTTTAACCCCTCCATAGAAGAAATCAGGCCTCTCAACAGTATTTAGAAATATCAATGAAAACTAATTGACAATATATTCTAAAACACTGAAATGAAAACCAAAGTACTTAGCTTTATAAGGTGAAGAACCAGAGGTGTCAGAATAGTGATTCCCATTGAGGCTGATGTGACCGGTGTTGTGAGCTAATGAATCAAACATGGATTGCTTCAATTCAGTAGCTCAAGGTCCTCGTACAATCTTTCAATCTAGTCTCTGGAATGCTTTGTGCAGAGCTTCGGTATCCAAGAGAACGATAGTCAAGTTTTAGTGCTTGAAATCCTAGAGTGTGTGTGTGAATGTGCAAAAATGTGGGCTCAGCTCAATGCTAAAGCTTGGCTTATGTAACCAACATCGGTGATCCCGCCAACATCAGTGTAAGACTACCAACATTGGTCGATGGTTGACTGATGTCGACAGAGAAAGAATAAACAAAAGGGATATTTTTAGCTCTTTGCCCATTTCTCCACCTGCCAAGTGCCTTTTTCATTAGAGAATAGTAAAAACAAGGGCTTATGAGGCACGAGAGTTAGTTAGGGAGTTAAGATGGAGTGAGAATAGGTCATGGGTAGTTAAGATTTGGAGGACCTAGTCTCACGCTGACTCATAGGCTAAGAAATGGTCTTAGGGTGAGGTGTTTAGGTGAGGTGTCCAAGGTGAGGTAATTAATTTAAAATAAGTAGTTTTTAAATTAATAAGGTGTGCAAGTGTGGGTTAGGAGTGTTAACGTTTAGAAGGGGACCAAGGGGGGTTGACACGATATTGGTGTCTACAATACTTAGTTGATAAGTGATGAATGTCTTCTCCTTGCTTCTATTCTTCTCTAACATGTTTTGTGTGAGTGATATCTCTTCTAATAGGTCTCATAAAGTGTATGTGTTTGTTACATGTGTATTGAAGTGTGACAGAGATTAGTAGTGTCTAGTATCGAACCTTACTTTCACCCACCTCTAGATATGAATAATAATCTACCTCTATGAGAAATACTTATGATAGAAGGACATAGAGTTGAGGTTAGTTTTAGTAGTCTTCTTTCTTAATGCAAATGTAAGTGTGTTTTGAGGACTTAGCTTTAGTGTATCACCTTCATTATTTTAGGTTGATATTATGTTTCCTTCTTGCATTTTCACCCCCAAATAGTGATTAGCCTAGTGTAGTGTGGTCCTAAAAGATCAATCAAGGTAACTAGCTCTTTCAAATCTAGAGATCTATCTCTTGTAGTAGTTTGTCTATAAGGAAAGATAGTTCCATGTTATCCAAAATTTGATAAGGTTTATTCAACCTATCTAGGGTTAAAATTTAGGCTATAAAAGGTACAATGGTCCATGGTGAAAATAAAATTGGTTTAGTGGAATATAAATGATCCAAGTTACAACATTTTAGGGTTACCATGGTCTACAATGGAATGGTACAAGGGTTAAAATAGTCCAAATGTTACAATGGTCTAGAGTTATAGGAGTCCAAAATGGAATGGTACAAGGGTTAAAATAGTCTAAATGTTACAATGGTCTAGATTGAAATGGTATAGGTTATAAATATAATGGGATAATAAATGACTTCGGCACAAGTTACCCCCAAGTAATGGCTCTTATAGAAAATGGTTAAAAAAAGGTTATCAAGCATAAATTTGCTTAAGGTATACAATATTCATGGGTTTTAAGAGTTTTTCACCATTTGGAGTAGCCAATCTATATGCCTCTGATCCATAGTTCACTGTAACCATGTATGGGCCTAGTCAATTGGGTTGAAACTTACCCTTCTTACATTCAACATTAGTGTTCTTTTGGTTCTCTTTCAATACCAAGTCACTTACCTCAAAATCTTGAGGGAGAATGCACTTGTTAATCTATAATCTATTCTCATATGTTGTCAAGTTGTATATGGAAGCCAAATTCTTGCCATCAAGAAGATCCATCTCTTTCAACCTAGACACTCAATAGTCTTCATTATCAACAATTTTCTTCAAGTATACCCATAATGAAGGTAACTCAACCTTGAACAAGATAATAACTTCTAAACCAAACACTAGGGAATATGGAGTGGCTTCTATGGGGGTCCAATGACTAGTGTGATAGGCCTAGAGGGAACCAAAAAAAATTAAGTGCTAATTACGACTAACATCATTGAAAATCTTCTTTAGGATTATGAAAATGGTTATATTAGATGCCTTGGCTTGACCATTGCCTTGCAAGTTATATGGTGTGTAATTCTAGTGTCTAATTTTGAATATGGCACAAAGAGATTTTACATCTTTGTTCACAAATGAGCCACCATTATTAAATATATTATGGGATGGGATACCATATCGATAGATGATATGGTAATGGATAAACATGGAAATATGCTTCTCAATGATGTAGGTGAAAGGAATGGCCTCAACCCACTTAGTAAAATATTGAGTAGTGGTGAGAATACATTTGTGTCCATCATAATAGGTTGGGTTTATTTTCCCAATAAGATCGATACCCCATGTAGAAAATAACCATGGTGTAGTGATTGACTATAGTGGTAAGGAAGGTGCATATATCAAATTACCATACTTTTGGTAGGAAACACACCTCTTGACATAATTGAAAGCATATTTTTCCATCTTAGGCCAATAGTACCCTATTCTAAGGAGTTTATTAGCCAAGACTGCATTATTTATGTGGGCCCCACACATTTTTTCATGGACCTCCTTGTTTCTAACTATTTTTTTACATGTTCACATTCAAAAGATGAAAGAAACTATGATAATGGTCAAGGGTTAGATGATACCCAGATGAAGTTTGTGCACCATATCCAGACGATCTAAGGAGCTCCTCTTTGGCTGTGGAGGATGACACCTGTAAATAAGAAAGACTTAAACAAGGAAAATGTTAGATAGATACATGGTGGATTGCCAAGCAAAGCTCGATCCTGGAAGTGCAAAGACTTCCTGGAGGGATGACAGTCCACTAGTTGATAAAAATAATGTTGCTAGAAAGAGAAATGGTGAAAGACTAAACAAAATAAATAGAGATAATGCGAACCTGTATTCTAAAATCTATCTTCCACAGTTGCCAATGTCAGTAGTTTAGCCAGTGTCGGTATGTCAAGGTTGTCAACGTCAGTTATGATGTCGACGTCAGTAGGAGAAATGGGCCTGGATGCCGATGTCGGTGGGGGAAATGGGCTTTGGATGAGTTTTAGGTCTGCCTGTGGTCAACAAAATGGTCTGGGGTGCCTATGGGAGTTTAATGGTTTGTGCAAGATTTATAGGGCAGCGAATATGGTATAAAAAAGGGGCCAGGTAGAGGACAAGCATGGAAGGAAAACAAGGATGAGGGGAAGGCTTTTTAGCCTTTTCGAGAAGAAAGTCTGGTTGTGGTCTCAATAGTACTCAGAGATAGCCAATGGACAAATTACCAATGCATCTTAATAATACTGAAATATAAACTAGAAGAAATACTTAGCTCTTAGTAGAGAACTAAAAGTGCAGAAGACCTATTTTTGTTATGGCTGATGTGGGAGACTTCGTGCAACCTTCAATCCTGTGTGGAGTGACTGATGCAGAGTTTCTTAGCTTGGAGAGTGTTGTTGGGATGCTGATGCCTACAAAGATTCAAGGAGCAAGAGAATCTAGATACTGGAGCTAGAGAATTCACATTCATGGGGGTGGGGTGTAGAGGTTGGAATTTAGTTTTAAAGAAATTGACGTCGGTGATACCGCCAGTGTCGGTTGACGGTTGACCGACATCGATGGCTAAAGAATGGAAAAAGGGCTATTTTTAGCCTTTTGCCTATTCTTCCAACTGCCAGGTTTAATTGTCATTGGAAAATGGTCCAAAGGCAGATTAAATAGATGTGAGAGGTTAGTGGGAGGGTTGAAATAGGTCTTAGGTAATTAAGATTAGTCATGGGGTGATAAATGAGGGTATCCAAGGGTAAGGTGAGGTGTCATGGGGGGATGATTAATTTAAAATAAGTAACTATTTTAAATTAATAAGTGTGTGGGTTATGAATGTTTAGAAGTGGACCAAGAGGACCAAGGGGAGTCGGCTAAGGAGTAGACACAATTTTGGTGTCTACACTCCTTAAGTGATAATGTTGATTCTCCTAAAGATAAACAATGAAGAAGTGTTCCATCAGAACCCTTATGATAAAGCATGTTTCCTAAGAGGGTATAATAGGCTAGGTGATGAAGGAATATTTTTGGGTGATTATGTGAAAAGTTAGGGGGATAAACTTGATCATGAAAATAGATATAAATGTCCTATGACCGAGGGAGTTTAGGTGGGAGATTATGACTAGGAATGGTACACACCCCCTCTAAATATGGTAATATATGAGTGAGTTGTAGAAGGTTTTTGAAGAGAAACTAATATTCTTTGACATCACTGACAACTTATAACATGGACCCAATTGTTAACATTGATTAGCCCATGACACGTATTCAAAATATAAGGACTTGAAATAGGACTTGATATTATCCACAAGGTGATTATAAGGTATATGCTTGTAATATTGAGTTTGATATTAGTTTGTGGTCTAATTAATGCTAAATTGAGAATCTTCATAAACCATTAATTATTGTATATCCCATTATATTACAAGATGAATTCATATAATGAGAGCTTCATACTTAGTCATATTATTGGTGCAATTGAAGCTAATGTGAAATGCCTTGGTGATGAGGTCACCTCCTAGTGTAAATGGTAAGATGAAAGATCTAGAGCCATCAAATTTCCATTTTTCAAGTTCATGATCCACCTCTTCTATCATCATGATATATTTGTAAATCAAATGTGAGTGGTTGAGTGTCTACAATAGAAGCTTATGCATGTTTATATGTAATGACCTACCCCTTAATAGATTTTTGAGTCTAGTAATCAACATCAAATTCAATCAAGAGCATGACCCATTTATCCATGATGTGGCATATAAGAGTTACTTTGGACAATAAATATTTGAGAGGGTCTAATTTAGTAATAACAATAGTTTTATTATTCAACATATAGTGTTGCAACTTTTAGGTAGCAAACACCATTACCAAAAAAGCCTTATCAATAGGCGTATAATTATTTTTTTTTGCTATAAGTTTTAAACTTAAATAATATACTGCATGTTCCTTTCTTTATTCATCATGATAGGCCAAGAGTGCCCCTAGTGCATGCTTTGTGGATGAGATATAAAGGAGTAATGGTTGTCCAGGTATTGGTGGTATAAAAATTGGTGGGTTGGGTAGGTATGTTTTATTTTTTCAAATGCTTGCTGACATTTGGTATACCATTGAAAAAAAAAACCATTATTCAATAGGTATTTGAAATGATGAAACTTGTCTACCAATTTTAAATAACCCTATAAATAGACTGAATCTTGCCTTACACGCTACAAAGTTATTTAAAATTAGAAGGTGGAGGTATATTCATGATAGCCTTGACGTTATCAATATCCAAATCAATCCATCTTTATGATATAATGAATCCTATCAATTTTCCTAACGTGATGCCAATGAATCACTTCTTAATATCTATATGAGCCTTATACTCATGAAGTCTCTCAAAGATTCTTCATAGAACGTCAAGATGTCTAGCATGTGTTCTTAATTTTATTATAATATAATCAACATAGTCATCAATAATATCATGCATCATGTCATGGAAAATGAGATTCATAGAACATTCATAGGTGGCACCAAAATTCTTCAAAACAAAGGCATGACTTGGTAATAGAATGGTCCCCATGTTGTGGTGAACACAATCTTGTGCTGGTCCTTTGGAAATATATTGATCTAGTTATATCCTAAGAATTAGTCCATGAGGTACAACATCTCATATCAAGTATTTTATTCAAAAATCATGTCAATATTAGGTAGAGGGAAATCATCTTTAAGACACACTTTGTTGATATCTCAAAAATTAGTACAAATGCATATGCCCTATGTCATTTTACTTATTAGGACTACATTTGATATCCATTAAAAATAGTCTAGTGGTCTAATGAAGCCATCTCCCAATAGTTTATCTAACTCTTTTACTAAAATATCAATGCATGGATGTATCTTTCTCAATTTATACTTGATTGGTGTAACATCAAGATGTATAACTAGGAAATTCATGACCAAGTCAAGGTCCATGCTTGGCATGTTTGAATAAACCCATGTGAAGATATCAATAAGTCCCTCAAAATGGTGATAATATAGTCATGCTCGTTTTAGGTGAGATATGCTCATAGATAAACAATATTGGGATCTTTGTAGGTTCCTAGGTTAACTTTAATGATGTTTTCTATAAGGAGTATATAACCATATTATAAAATAGTGAGTAGTGTTTGATCCAGATCTTCTTCTTCTACTTCAACATCTAGTTATGAGCCCCAAAGTTTAAGATAGTGAGAGGAATATGAGTCTATTAGTTTAGGTAATATATAATTAGTAGATATATATTGAAAGTCAAGAACAAGATGCTCAAATACTTTATGTTGTTTATAGGTGATACTGACATTGGTTATAGAGTTTATACTTGGTGGGCACTATGTCTCCTATAGAGGTAAGAAAAATTTCACATCCAAGAGTAGCTAAAAAATATTTTCACTAAAGGGCTTATCTTTTTATTTACTTTTTCCCTGACCAATAAGAAATATCAATGTTTTATCTTTTGTGTGACTAAGAAAGTTTGCCTACTCTCTAAGGTAGGCAATAAATTCCAAGGAGAAGTCAAAGCATTACTTGTGATTTCCAATTGAAAATCCATCTCTAAGGCCCATGTACTTAGCAATAGGCTCCTCATTATAAAATTTGTTGAGGGGTATAACATAAATTTGATGGTACCAATCTATAAGGTTAGGATGGCAAAGGTTAACAGGATAAAGGGTTGTGATAGTCATAATATAATTGGAGTTGAATAAATAAGTGTCAATTATCTCATTTTAAGTGTTGTAATGGAATGTTATGTCATTTTTTGGATTTTATTCATCAGTCAATAGAGAAGAATCAATATCAAAATATATGAGGTCACCCCTAGGTAGTATAAATCTAAGACTTTGACTCATAGTTGGTCTACTAGATGATACAGTTCCAGAATACCTTGCTCTTGTAGTCCTAAGTCTTTTCCTTCATAATCCAAACTATCCATAATATGAATATGGATAAATTCCTTAGGATGCTAGAAATAATTAGAAAGGTTGTCAGAGTATATCCAATCTCCTTCAGTAAAGGCTTCTTGATTTTGATTTGGTGAAGTGGTTAGAACAAATACCACTAGTGGTTTCTATGTGCTTTATTTATTTTTCCAATTCATGTTGGGCCTATAAGGTCCTTCAAAATATTTAGGTTTTTCATAAGACTTAGGATATTTGGGAAAAAATTCAATATGAAAGTCCTCTTTTAAATGGTACATAGAAGTGCATGCATCCTCAATAGTGAGTTGGTTTGCAAATGTTATAAGAAAAGGATCAGTTGAAGTGTAAGCAAGCTCACTAGGGTCAATATAATTAGATATGGGTGGTTTAGAAACTATTTCTTTGTTATTTTTAGCTAAAAATTCAAATCCATTATAATAGTTAGAATTATGATATTCAACCTCTATATGTTTTCAATATTAGTAGGGTTGAAGGTCAGCATAGATGGTGACCTCAATTCCAACATGGGGGAACTTGAGGCACTAATGAAAATTAGAAGGGACAACCTATAATTCATGTATCCAAGGATGACCAATAAGTATATTATATGGAAACTCAATATATATATATATATATATATATATATATATATATATATATATATATATATATATATATATATATATATATATAACATGGCATAGAGTATCATGGGATATAAACCCAATAATGATTGGTAAATAAATAGTCTTAAAATACTCTCTTTCAACATTATCATATGCCTTAATCATGATTATTTTAGGTTGTATGTCTTGGGTGGTATAACCCAATTATCATATCAAATTTAGTGACACTATGTTCAACCCTAAACCATTGTTTATAATAACCCACTTGATCTTATGATGTTATATAATGACTTCAATGTATAACGGGTTATTATGGCTTGGATAAAGGGAAGACATATATCTCTAGTCAAATGTAAGTTGTTGTCTTAGAGATATATGTCCTATGAGTATCTAAAATTAGTTATGGTTAATATATTTGGGAATAGTGGACTATTGAAGGAAGTCATTCAATATAGTTATATAGACTTCTAACATATGTAAGAGATACAAGATAGAAATCTGCAAAGAGTTTTTACTTAGTTGGTCTTGAATGCTATATGGCTTCTCAATAGAAGAATGAGAAGATTTGGCTTTGGAAAATACAGTGTTAAACTTTGGATTAGAATGCATAATGTTTAGATTTGGTTCAATGTTGGAAGAAGGCAAAAGGCCTTGAAGGGTGACTTGAGAGTGTCTAGTTGTGATTTCACAATTTTGAGTTGGCAAGGAGTCATTATAATTAGAAGAATGGGGTAGAGGTACATAAATAGTAACCCTAAAAAAATTGAGGCACAATGAAATTACTTGAACTTGGTGTGACGTTAGTTAAATAAGATGATGTTATCCTTAAAATAGGGGGACTAAAACTTTGAGAAGCATTGGATGGTTATTAGTTTTTATTGTAATGGTGACAAAGTGATTTATAGAAACCCATCCCATAGTGTTATTATAATCATATGGCATGTTGTTGTAACCCAAGCTATTAACTTGGGTATTATGATCTTGATTATGAATATGTTGATTAGGATTTTGAATTTCTTTCTAGCTGTATTGGCCCTAACCGTGATTATGACTATTCTTATGTTACTACTGATTATGTTTGGTAAAAGGGTCCTTGTAGGTTTACATGTCTTGAATAGTATTATGCATTACTTATTTTACTTTGATTTCACCACTTTCAATCAGGGCCTTAATAAGACATATTAATTATACACATTGATAAATGGAATGTCCGATAACACAATGGGAATTAAAAAACTCATCTTCCCAATACCAATTGAGTTTAGGTTGGTATTCTATAAATGGCTTTGGTATAGTCCATATAATCAAATTGGCTACCACTAGCTTATAGAATACTTCCTCAATAGGATCTCCCAATTTATTGAATGTTCTATACTTGTTGAACCCTATATGTGGATTTGTTCTTTGTAAAGTAATTGGTGGATTGGGTTGTACATTTAGAGTCAATATAGTGTGCACTCTTTGTATGTGTTTAGATTTTTACCACACCATTTCCCACCATGTTCTTATTTTTGTTAAAAACATGAGGGTTTTCTATAGTAGCCCAAATAGGTGGTTATGTTTGAGTAGATTTTTGACCTTTTGAATAGATTTTCACAAGGCCTCTAGTTATAAGTTCCTTTTCAATCTACACTTGATTCTCAATAATTTACTTGAATGTGTTTTCAAAAGCGAGTCTTAGATTATGAGCTACTTCATGGTGCAAATTTTATGAAAAATATTAACTAATTAATGGTCTAGTAAAGTATGTTTAAAGTAACCAACTAATGTTTTCCATCACTTAAAATATGTTGAAAATATTTCTCCATCTCTTTATCTTTCCTTGAATAAGTCAACCACAATGAACGCATGATCAATTTTATAAGAGAAATGGTTGTAAAATTTCACTAATAGATGATTCTAATTTATCATCAATCCTTTATGTAATTTGAGGATCTAGTCTATGTCTTTTCCAACCAAACTTCATGGAAACAAGTAGATAAAATAAACACTATTGTAGGTTACCTCTTGGCATACTATAAAAAAGTATTGAATGTTTTCTTGAAGGTTCCCCCTCTTTTTTTTTTTTACTTATCAAACTTAAGTTCCTCAAAATGAGGTAGAAAGGGGACCTTGAGAATGCTTAAGTCAAACCAATAAGGGCATTTATCATCAAAATTATATTTATTAATTTGGTTGCTTGTCTCAAGCCTTGAGACTATTTATTTCGTCAAATTTCACTCCTACATATTTGATGTATTTGTTGGTGGAATATAATTTTTTTAGGGAGGAATATACCTCCTACATGTTCTTATTAGGTATATGAACCCTTTGGCCAAAATATTGGTTTTGGTTTACTCTTTAATTAGAGTATGTATGGAATTGATTCTTATGTGATTGATATAGAGTCCCTGTAATATGTCATTATGAGATATAGGAGTGCTATTGGTTTTGTGGTATTTATTATCAGTTAACCAAAGGGTGTTACAGTTGAGATGAACTCTCTAAAGTGTTTTATAAAACACCCAAAATATGTGATGTTGCTTTTGTTCCTTATTGTTGAAAAAGGTCAAGAGTCTCCTTATGGTTGAAAAAAGTATGCTCTATATCATGTGAAACACGTTGTGAAGCATCTATAGGTTTATTTTACTCAGGAGAAACTCTAGGGTATACCATAGATATAGGATCAACTAAGGCATGTTGTGTTCATTCTATCATCTATTATTTCTATTTAGAAGTGGTATTGTCAATTTATTTCATAGCTAAAGAATATGTTAGGTTTATGATAAGTTGAACTGCATACCATTGGCTAATTTTCTAAATCTTGGTATCAAGATTATGATAGGTTAGGAAAGACTCTACAAGTTGTTATTTTCCCTTACTAGTGGAAGTAATGTTATTTTTTAAACATAAGTGTGAGGTTTCTCTATCTTTTTCTCCTCTAATCGAGCAAGCATGTTCAATTATTCCAATGGGAAATGAAGTGGAAGTCTTGTTCCTGATTAAATTAACCTACGGAGAGATTAATCTTTGTCCTTTATAGGTTGTTGTTTATAATAAACATGTTTGGATCCTAAAATCATTTGGATATCATCAAACATGATAGAGTTTTCTTATCCATCATAATAATGTTCTTTCTTGTAACTAGGTCCATAAGAGACACTGCTATGAGTATACCCTTGCATGTTTGAAGATGAGTTTCTACATTTTCTAAGTATTTGGATTTTAGTTTTACAAATGTTTAAAAGGTGTCTTTAGACTCTTCAATCAAAAAAATACAAGGTAAAATGAGATTATAATAATAAAAAAATGGAATGACATGAAAGAGGTTATGAGATTACTCAACCTCAATTGGTTGAAAACATCAATTTAGAAGAGGTTAAAATAATCATATAATTTAGAGTGCAAGCTAGCACATGAAAACCTAAGTTCAAAATATGCAATGCCTTAAAATGATAAGCACAACTATGGTGGGTTATGATTAGAAAATTCAAATTAGAATTTTCAAATCAAGAATCTTAAGATGCAAAAAAATAAAATTAGGATGTGAATTAACATGATAAATCCTAATCATAAGACCCAAAACTAATGGGCAGCATAATGGTGCACCATGGAAAATAAAGTCTAGTGCTCCAAGAATTTAGAGTGTGGGTGAATGCAAGATGACCTAAGTTTGAAATAAGAATAGAATAGGTAAGTGTCTAGACAAATTACCTTCAACCAAATGGAAATTTGTTCCCAATTTACTCAAACCAAGCATGAAAGGTGAACCACCCAAGCCCAAATTGTAGGCAAGACTCTGACATAGACCAATATCATTTTGGATTAAAACTCAGAAAGGTAAAGTTTTGAATTTGATTTAAAAGGAATTTAAATTGTGCAAGTGGTAAATAGTCTAGTCTCAAATGAACAACATAATGATGATATTTTGGAAATACAAACACAAATGATTTGATTGAATTTTAAACAAGGATAAAAGTGTTTTAAATTTGACTAATGTAATGCCTCTTTGTTTAAAATAAATGGTGTATAACAAGTGTTTGGTTTTTGATAAATTTTATTCACACACACAAATAATTTTTAGACTCAAAATATAATGTAATTAAATAAGAACAAGAAAAACATTGAAGTGTATGTCCTATCCTCTAAACTAAAAAGTTGGAATCATACTTTTAGATTCCATATATATAATCCTTATTGAGAGGAAATAAGTTTTAAATATAATAAATTTAGATGCACATGAAAATTAGGGTTTTTAGGCCCCCTCTTCTCTCAAGAGATCATACGATGACATGGAACTTTTGGTTATTCTACCTGCACCAATATTAATCCATTGTAAATGGGGTTTATCTAAAAAATATAAGTATCATATGATCCAAATGGTCCTATATGTGTCATCAACACTAGGGCATAACATGTCATTTAGATTCGATTTAATCAGCTTATTGTAAAAAAGTCTTGCCCTTTTTACAACCATTACATCCATTAATTGATTAGTGTAATGAAATGTCCAAGTTAAGCATTCATATTTGGGAAGGTTTTACTAATATGGCTTGTTTACCAACTCAAACAATCATCCTAGTAAGTCAACCTCAATTTTTATACCCCACCATGGAGTGGGATTAAAATGATGCTGGGAGATCAATTATTGGGTCAACACTTCCATAGACAACTCGTGGGGAGGCTATGAGCTCCTACCTAAAAGCCAATATGCAAGAAATAAAAAATTTAGGACCTTAAAGTCATTTTTGATCACACAAATCACTCATATTTTGGGGTGTGCCTTTATGACATTCCTTTAACACTTGGACTAAGCAACAAAAGTAACAAGTGAAGAGTTTTTGGATCTCCCAAGTTCCTTGAAGGGGATTGGGGGAGAGTATACATGCTACACGTGGTTTATGAAATAAACACATAATAAATAATAATCAAAAAGCAAAATATCTTAAGAACACCTATCTAAAGTTTGTGTTCATTTTAGAACACCAAATGAAATATGAAGTGAAATTTGCCTTTGGTTGTTTTTAAAAAATAAACTAAATATCTTAGTTATGTAAAAGAGAGAGTTATAAGTCTAACAAAGGGGTGTATGATATCAAAATAAAATTGAACTTTGCTATTTTAACTCTCTAGAATTTGACATAGGGCATTTTTACCATTATACAAAGTGTTATTTTTGTTCAACAAGATGATTATGTTATTATATAGAAAATCAAACACATTGTCTGATGATCCCATCGATTAACATGAAGATATTACTGATTAGTAGGGTGATCTCACTGATAAACAGGGGGAACTTCTCAAAATGATAAAATTGAAAAACACAATAGGTACTTGTAGGTTTGGTGTAGGATGATATCACTGATATTAGGTGACCCTATCATTCCAGAGGTAAAACTCACCAATATATAGGTTAATTTCCCTATTTTATGAAAACACACAAACCAAGATAGAAAACAAAAAATTTAATTTCACCATTTATGTGAGTGATATTGTTATTATTCAAGGTGATCATGTTATTCTACAGGGCATTCTCATTTATATTCAAGATGAACTTGTTGATTACAAGTCAATTCTATAAAACATAAAATTTAGAGGAAAAGATGAGTAAATCAACCTCAAAAGAGGGTTTAAGTGCTAAATTAGAAGGGATAACATGATGTTTGAGATGTGTGGTCCACCAGGCATGCTATAATGTGTAATAGGATTATGAAACAAGTTAGCTCATGCATTATTCAAAAAATCTCAAAATAAGCATAGAGAACTCACGTTTTAAGCCTATTCCCTTAAGGGGCAGTGCTAATGAATTCAAGAAGCTAATTACGAAAGTAAGAAAGTCAATATCTTCCAAGTATCATCTCTCCTTCAAAAAATTTCAATACGCATTTTTTTACCTATATTTGGTGTTCTAAGTCTTCATAGCATGAGCCTCTATGATCTCTTAGTTCACCAATGGGTTTGGTTCTTCAATTTGGTTTAATCAAGTGAATAATTAAAGATTTATCTAGAAATGTTTTTGTATAATAACAATACTCAATTAAATCTTGTTTGAAATTATTTTTTCATAATAATTTTACATAATTCAAGCTTAAAAGTTATGGTCTTGGCTCACTTATGTATAAATTTTATTAAATGTTTATAATCAACAATGACCTTCTATCTTGAGATCAAGATGTGTGACCATGGATTGATTCAATATTGGAGGGACAAGCAAAAATATTTTCATAAATATTTGGAAGAATGGGGCATTAATGAGGCATGGGAAAGCTTAATCATAATATTTATCCTATTAATGGTATATGGATGACACCCATGTTATGATGTTATGGGATGATGTAGAATTGAATAATGAATTTCCAGTAAATAGATATTCAACAAATTTCATCGAATTTATAATTAACATCCTTATTTTATCTTGATTTTCTTAAGTTACTTTAATTATTTTTCTACAATTATTTGTAAATTTGTTTCACATTTAATCAACTTGGTTGGAAATGTCATTTTAATGAGTTGTAATTTGATTGGAGTATAATCAAAAGAAAATGTCATTTACATATAGGGTAATTTTTATAGGTATGATAAATAATGGGGGGGGGGGGTGAATCATTGATGCAAGCAATTCAATTCCAATTTCAAAACTTCAAACTCTTAACCACTCAACATAAGCATTCATGAAGCATATAAACTAGTTATTGCAATGAATAAAGGAAACTATGCAAGATCAACACTCATAACACATGGATTATGTGAAAAAACCTAATTATGGATAAAACCCACTCTCAAGTCTATAAAAATTTAGAATAAATTCCTATAATGGATTCACAAATAAGAGACTTTAGTAAAGCACCCACTTCATAAGGAACACCAACCCCTAAGCATGAACAAGCACTCACTTATCCTAGATGTTGAGCACTCACACAACACTTTTTGATATAAAAACCTATATATCTCTAATTTATTTTTAATATTATGGATAAATAGTAAATATAAATTCTCTTTAACCCTTGACACTCTCTCAAACCTTCACACATAAACAATGCATCCAAAACAACATTTTGGATCACTCTACACCTCTTCTCTCATTCTCAATATTTAACCATACAATAAAAATGTTATAAAATCAAAAATATGACCTATAGGTCATGAATATATTCATAAACCTTATATACTCTTTAATATATCCACCAATCACTCTCACACTTATTTTTTCTTTGCTTATCAACTCTAGAAACCTTCCAATTTATTTATGCTCTTTATCGAGCCTTCATGATCATCACCTTCTTGGTCATCCATAAGACTTGATTTAACCCTTAATGATTATATCACACATATAATAGGATAAATTTCATCTATATATGTTTTCCATATCTTTGATAAATCACCCTTAAGCAATAACATTGTTCAATTAGGCCTAAGAAGCCCTTATTGGTCCATGAAAACCTATTCATCCTTTTAGCACTTCACCAAGAAAAAATATGAATAAAAGACCACTTAAAATCACATAAGTCCATGACACATGAACCTTAATCCACACTCAAATGATAAAATTCATCACTACACATATTTGCATATGCAAAACCTATCAATCATTTGCCTTGTACATGAAAACACCATGACCGAACCAAAAGACAACTTGTAAGTAGTTGTTCATACTGAGGATGGATTGGTCAAACCTCCAAAATTCATACAGATGGTCCTTAGGAAGTATAAAAAACTCTAAAATATATAATTAACCTTGAAACATCCAAACACTATCAATAAAAACTCAAACATCCTTATTGTGTCATTTGTAAAAGAAGGTCAAACCCTTAGTCAACTTTGGACCACAATAAATGCAGGTGTATGACCATTCAAACCTCTAAATCATTTACCTTTAATTTTACTTAAAGTTATCTATCAATTTTTATTTTTATACCATCATCAAATTCATTCATAATCAAAAGTTATTAAAAAAATATTACAGACTAGTTTTCCTTTATAAATTCAAATATAAGAATTCCAACGGTCACTTTTTAATGCAAATTTCACTATGGAAACTAGTGAAATCTACCTGAGAGACCAAATTTTCACTACCATAACTTTTTATAGACATAATTTCAAGACCTTAAATATTAAACACATTATCTAGGCACAAATCTCAACAAACCCATGATACCACTTTCTTATGACACCTTTACATGTATGAATGTTGATGTCATAAATCTACTTATTCAAGAAGTTCTGATGAGATAATTATGAGAACCTAGACCTTCACCAAACAATTCCAATGAATTCCTTTCACTTCCAAAATTACAATAAACAATCTTAACCCCTCATATTACCCCTCAATATTGGTCAACACATCACCAACATCTATCACCTTGCTTAATCAAGCAAACATAATAGGGTCCATGCATGATCACTAAGACACACTTTATCATTGAGAACCATGCATTATATTAACTAATTAACACACTTAGCCACCTTAAAAACATCATTGAAAACACCTCAATAGTAATACCCTAATTAGTGTTTTATGTACATGAATTGACACATACACATAACATGTGCAACTGAAATAAAAGATGTCAGTGATCTAGGACATCATTTTACATGGTTGTAATTTGATTCGAAGTGATTTGAGAAAATATAATAATCACATAAAATTCATTTTCACATTTATGGATTCATAAGCATAAATAGACACCTATACATGACAAGTTCAAATTATTTAGAGCATTTTATTGATTTTAGTCTAGATTGTGTGTTTTTGTGGAATATCATTCAAATTAATAGTTTTATCACAATAGTGATAATAATTATATGTCTACAACATCCATGCCAAAATAATTTAACAATTAAATTATACATGGGTGGTGCTTATTTTTGGCATAACCATGTTGTCAATCCTACACAAGTAAAAAATGCTTTTAATGTAATATGTTTACAACAAACATGATTCAATTCAGCAAACTTACAAATCAAATAAGGTTGGAAATACTCATTTAGAAACATAACAATACCAATTTATTATGGTCATAAAGTAATTCAAACATAGGTTTTGGTTATTCTTACCACATCTCCATATGCATTTAAATTTGGAGTTCTTTGGCTATACCAAATGGAAGCAACAATTGACCAAAATAAACAAAGGTAATTATTTTCCTCATGAAGGCATATTTCCAATGATAGCATTACATATTCTACTACACATGAAAATTGTGAGGAGGAACATGATATGTCCTTTTCAACCTAGTTAATCATAATTCAAATAATCTAAAATATACAACTTGAGGTTGTAAGGTTCATAATGGGGGAGACATCTATGACCATCCATTGGATGACATCATAGGATGATCTTTCTTCATCATAAAAAACACGAAAAAATTAAAAAAAACATTCAAAAATCCATAAATAATTTCAGCACCTACATGTTTTATTGGCTCCTTGGAATCTATGTGTTAGTTCTATATTGAGGACTAGTGTATCATTTAATCCTACATACATATACACATGACTACATAAATACATGATACACTTATGGATATTGGGCCCTCCCTCTAATCATGTCATCAAGAGTTTGGGGGTATCCATCTTCTATGATCCTATATACATAGGTTATATGATTTGATGATCACTCTACACTACCATGTTTGAGCTTACATATGTAATTAAGCATGCCTATTATCCATGATTAAACATTAAAAATGGTACTTGACATGTTGTGTACTTGAAATTTTTTGTTAACACATTTTATCCATGGGCCACTATGACATGTTTATGATGGTTTCTTATGATTTTCCTTTACATAGTTCCTTGAGTGTTTTTCCTTGATATTGTTTTATTTTTTTGAGCTTTTGATATACTTTGTTGTATGCAACCCATGTGCCTATGTTTGCTTTCTTTGTAATTTAAATATCTCATTTCATTCTTGGAAATTTGAATATGTAATTCCTTGATTTTTGGGACATTTGAATAAGTTATGTCCATTCAATTTTGTGGTATTTGAACATGCCCCTTATTTGTGGTCTCCTTGGACCATTTCCTTTTGACTTGATTTTGAATGCTCTTGTGTGTTTTCTTATTTCTTTTTTGAGTTTGTATTATTACTATCTAGATATTTTCATGATATTTATCATACATATTAGGCCTACATGTGATCACATTGGTTTTATGTGCTTCAATAATACATTTACCTAGACATATTTACTTCTATATGCTACATGGTTACATTCATAGAGTTATAGTTATCTTACCTTTTTGAGGTGAGATAGATACCAGGTACTATTTTTATTTCACCTAATAATGGGGATATGTTATGGTGATATGGCTTCCACACTTTTTTATAGTTTACAAATTCAATGAGGGCATGCTATGGAAACATCTTCTCCACATTCATACAACATATGGTATTTATACTAGTTTGCAAATTCAGTGGGGGCATGAAATAATGTCATGGCTTCCAAACATTCACAATTTCAAATTTAGTGGGGGCATGTTTTGTAAACATGTTCTCCACATTCATTTAGTATGGTACTTATAATTCATAGATTTAGTGGGGGTATGCTTTAGAAACATGTCCTACACACCTACTCAGTTATTAGCATCTCTAATTTACAGTGGTGGCATGTATTGTAAATATTTCATTCACATTGGTACTTATATTAGTTTCATATTTCTCCATATATATTGGGGGCATGCTATGGAAGTATGTTCTCCACACTTACATAGTTTTCCAAATTGGCCAAAACACATAGTTATATGATTTCAATACACATTTGTGGAATAATTCTATACATGGTACCATTATTACACATAGTTTCAAAATGATACAAATATAAGGTGAATATGCTATGAAATATGTAACTCATATTTGAAAATCCAAATCAAATTTATATTCCAAAACTATTACACTTACTGATACCTAGCATACTTTTACAAACTTTAGTGAATAAATCTACTATAGTAGTTGGTTCACCTTTTAGCATGGGTGGGTGATTAAATAAGTCAATAGTAATAGGTTTTCAATTTGGACTTGATCATCTAAAATCACTAGGTTAAGATTATCATTGGGTTGCACAATTGATCTAATCTCAATAAATAGGTGGTAACTCATATTTTCTACAAAGTTGGGTGCATGTGCCTTCCAAAATCTCTCTCTCTATTTATCTCCTTGGATATATACACTTTAAATAATTATCTATATCTATCCTAATCTTGGTTTCATAGCCTTACAATGATACATAGTTTACAAAAACAACTTGTCAATAGGCAAGGAAGTTACATCCATACATAGGTGTTATTCTAAACCTTACTCTTTTAATTTTAATCTATTTTAGGTACTTTTGACCCTGATTATATGCACTAATTATAAACTATAACATGTTCTTGGATGCAAGTCACTAACAAAGAAATCAAACCCAACTCTAAAAAATCTCTCAAATTCAACCCAATAAAAGAGAAGGTGTGTATACACACCTAGTTACTTATTTTTTTCCTTTAAAATAGAAATTTCAATACTAGATTAAGAGGGGTTGTAGATGATATTTTATGATTATATAGTAACTCAGTGTACATTGGAAAATTCATGACCTTGGTTGTTCCTATTAGTTATACACATGACTTACTTTTTCAAGCCTTGCATTTGCTCTATCTTGTGCCTCTTAGCCTATCTCTTAGTTTGACTAGCCTTATATTGATGAAACACACATCCCATCTTACCTAGAATACTTAAAATGTACTTATATAATGCATCTACAAGTTTTGAGCCTATGCTTACTCTCCTTCTCCCTGGACACTAATGTCTGACTCAAATAGTAACATCAATGTTATTGTCTTAGCCTGATGCAAGTGTCCATTTCCATAAAGTCATCTAATTTACAAATAAAATATGTTACAATGGTCAGCCTAAGTAATTTAATGTGATTTCTCTCTAGATAGGATTGGTATAAATAAAATATTAACCCTCATTCATTCACCACCTATGAAACTTAATAATTAGACCAAAAAAGCACTCAAGAAGTACTCAATTTACCCAAAGATTTCCTATTCTACCCTATTCTAATATAAGTAAAAGGAAAAACTTAGATATAGGTCTAAAATGATAGAGGAGTAGTTATAAGGTCATATTTTCTAATTTACAAACTAGGTCACTATTGTACTTGGTTTACACATTACATGATTCACACACAAGCTAACACATAGGGGATAAATATAATAGTATAAGGCCCTCTTCTAGAGTATTGGATATGTAGGCAATGCCCTTTGATAACTGGGTCATTGTAGGTTAGCTCAACACCATGTGCATACTAACCCATTTTTCCCCAAGGTCACATTGAAGATGGAAAGCTAAGTTTTTCTATTTCACCAAGAACAATAGTCCATGACCTAGATTTGAATGCGCTAAAGAGAAGGCGAAGCCAAAACTAAAAGCATCTAGGTGATCACATCCTACTTGAGCAAATATTTTGTATAAGACACTAACATAAATTTAGACACTATCATAGATGTAATATCCCAAGCTGACACAAGTGTCCAGAGAGCCATAAGCACCAAATCTAGAATTTGACAACTAATCTAAACCAATCTTCATGCTTGCTTCATGTATGTACTATATACATAATTGTATTAGCATAAGAAAGAACTAAGTATTCTCTTTTAGGTAATTTGTATATCTATTGTAGTTATACTTTCCATTAATATACTATCTTAATTTTATAAATTTTACATATGGTACATCTAAGTTTAACACATTAATTGGCTTGTTGTAAGTTTGATATCCTTAACCTTTTTACCCAAGTAGGATAGCCTCCTATCCAAATTAGGGTTAAATAGTTACATGTCATGTCATTGATTTCTTGTAGGTCATATTTCTTTCTTGATAGTTTCCTATTCTATGAGTGATTGATGTAGGAACATCTAAGCTAAAAACTAATCTTGTATCAACCAAAAGCATTAACAAAATATAAGTATCAATAAGTAGTGTTTAAATACCTTTAATATTTTAATCAAATTCAGTACTTGAGAACCATCCAAAATGTTTGGTGTATCTTCAAAAACATCTAAATAGCCTCTAAAATCTATTCAACACCTTAAAACCTGATGCAAACCTCTAATTCAACAAAAATCTAAAAAACACTACAATGGACTATGAAATCTTATGGTATGCATAGAAAATCTTGAGAGAATTAGATGATCATCTATAAAAATAAAAAATTATACATAGTTAGGTTTTTATTTGAAATTACAAATAATGATATAGTGCACATGACATCTCATGTTATGCAGGTAACATATATACATGCTTATAAGATCATCTCTCAAATAAGAACATGGTGCATAGTTATGCTTTTATTGAATATCAAAAATATGATATGATACATTGCACCATTTAATGACATGTACACTTACTATTGATAGCCTCATTAAATACCTCATAACTAATTTAACTTATTTGTGAATAATGGAGTTTTATTCCTATTTTAGTTAAGGGTCTAGATTAATAAATTAGTATAAAATATATCAATAAATACAATCCTAATTTATGTAATTATTTGTCTTTTTCACCTTTTTAAAAATAGCAATAAATAAGAAGAAATATAACTTAGCTATAAAATAGACTGAGATAGCTTATACAAAGGTTGAAGATGGCTATGTAAGATTAGGAATGTGTCATAAACCTAAATTTGCATTTCATTCAATGAAAGGATAGGAACACCATAAATTGGATGCTTTGGTGTTTAGTGATATTGTTCATTCCTACTACTATTATCCAAACTAATCAAAGAGACTTGAAACTTTTTGGGTAGTTGCATTGTACCTATGTGAGTGTGCCTATGAAAAATCGAGTGTTAGTTATTGATAGAACTCACTGTGGATCTAATTTTTTATTCAAACCCTAACCCTCCATCATGCTTGATAAAATGATATTTGAATCACTTGAGAAAGAGGTGGGTTAGTGTGAAAGATATACTAAACATGCAATCCATAACCCTTGTGTGGGTATGCAACATACATACTAATACTCCAAAGAGGGATAAAGCCATATGTAGTTCTCCCACCTAATGTGTTTTGTGAAATAGTGTGATGTGGATGAAAATGCCAAATTGATGGTGTTTAAGGTGGCTAGGGATTGGTATGAGGATTTGAGTATGTTTTTAGCTGTGTTGTGTGACTATGTGAAAAGAATAGGGAAGTTTTTCCTTAGTGATTTTTTTATATTCTTTCTTGATTTTTAATTTTTGTCACCTCCTTTGTAAATGAGCTTTGAGTGGATTTTTATAGGGAATAATTGATCATGGGTCAGATGTATTCACAGTAGGCTAACCTAATTAAGGATAAGGACTAGATGAAAATGACCATTGGAGCTCAAAGTGAAAATGGATAGGACTATTTAAAATGGGACACTTCTTTATGGTGAACTATAGTCCAAATGGGGCACTCCTATCTTATAGGCTTGGGACCTATGGGAATAAGATTGGCATGGGGAATACTATTTGGCTGAGGTGGAATGACCATTCAAAAGGTTTTAGATGACTGGTAATGAGATAAAAAGTGTCTATAAGGGTCACAAGAGCATGTAAAAAGGACCTATGGATGAGGTGTTGCAAGCCACACTCAAACTACCAATTTAGACATTTTATATGACTACATTTTCCTCCCTTTAATTTAGTGATGCATCAAAGTGAAATACTAGAATAAAGGAAAAATAGAAAGTGTACCTAAACTTACCTATAAGGGTGAAGCCCATGAAGACGTGTGATGTTGAGTGTGTGTAGAGAGAGCACAATGTGAAGCATAAATATACAAGAGAAAATAAAGAGTAGATTAGTTCTTACTAGACATGTTATGTCTAAAATAAGAATATATAAAGGTTGGGTAAAAGAGAGATGAAAAGAAAAGAATGAATACACCTCATCGAGTACATAGACCAATATTAAACTTGTTGATTTAATAATTTTGGGAATATTGGAGTCTTATTCCTAATTTAGTTAAAGGGTTTGAGTAGTAAAATTAGTAAATAAATATGCAATAATTAAGCTACTGATTTGTATAATTTAATTGCAATTTGAACTTCTCTAAAAATAGTAATAAGGGAAAAAAAACAAGACTTAGCTAGAAACTAATTGATATAACTAAGATAGAGGATAGAATTCACTATGTAGGATTGGGACACTATCATAAATCAGGATCTAGACTTCATTTTATGATTGGATAGGAGTACTAAAAATAAGACACCCTGGGATTTGATGCTATAGTCCACTTTTACCATTGTTGTCCAAGAGAGATAAGCTTTTTGGGTTTTGTTCATTATGTATGTGAGACCCTACCTATGAAATTTTGACTATTGGATGTTCATGAAACTCCCTATAGAGTGATTTTTTATTTAAACCCTAAAATCCATTATTCTTCAACCAAATTTGAGAAATAGGGGGGTTAGTGTGTGTAAGATTCATTGAACATGTATCTACACCCCTTATGTGGACACACTGCCTATATACCAATACTTTGAAGAGGGATAAATCCATATGTAGTTCCCCCACTTGATGTGCTTTGTGCAATAATGTGTATGAAGCTGAAAAATGCTAAATTGAGTGTGCTTGAGATGATTAGGGACTGGTGTAAGGATTTGACTAAGCTATAAATGGTATTAGATGGTTGTATGTAGAGAATAGGGAAGTTCACCTTAGTGGTTTTTCTTATATTCTTTCTTGATTTTGAAATAATTTCCAACCCATTCCAAATGATCTTTAAATGGGATTTTATAAGGATATATTGGTCATAGGTTGAATGTGTTTGCATTAGGTTGACAAGAAGGAGGATGTGGAACTAGAAGTAACTATCCATTGGGGCAAAAAATGCACTTGGATAGGAGAGTCAAAAGTGAATAGTAGTAGCACCGGTGTTGTAGTCCAAGTTAGGTGTTAGTGTCCTTAGCTTATAGGACTTAGGGGATGGATTTTTCATAAAAAGAGTAGTCTAGCTGAGTTGGGATTAGGTCTAGAAGGCTATGGATGTTTGGGAATCAATGAAAAAATGCCTATGAGGGTCATGAAAGCAAGTAGGAGGGACCTATGTGTTGGGTATCATTAGCCACGCTCAAGTTACCAATTTTTACATTTTATATGACTACATTTGCTCCCCTTTTATTTTAGTGATGAAACAAATCAAAATACTAGGATAAAGGAAAAATAGGAAATGCACTTGAACTTACCTGTAAGGGTAAAGCCCATGAAGCTATGTGATATTGTATGTGTGTAGAGAGAGTATGCTATGAGGTGTAAATATGTAAGAGAAAACAAAGAGTAGATCAATTCTTACTAGATATGTTACATCTAAAATAAGAACATACATATCTAGGTAACAGAAAGAAAGAGAAAGGAATGAGTACACCTTATTGAGTATGTGAACTAATAAAAAAATTGTTGTGTTGTTGAGTGATACTAAGTGATGTTGAATGTGTAACGTACCAAGAATAATATCATGAATGGAGTTGAGTTTTCAATTCCCTAAGAGTGGCTCAAGAATGCAAAGGTTGTACCTTTGGTTCCATCATCACACACTAAGTGAAGCTAGGTTGTCATGTATATGCTAATTGATGTTTTTACTATGTGTCCAATCCCTCTAAATATGTGGCTCAAGAATACAAAGGCTAGCTAGTCCTTTGGCTCCATCATTACCCCATAAAGTGTAGCTATGAACTGATACTGATATGAAATGTGTGTCATATGAGATGGCTCTTGAAGCCCATGAATGTACTATAATCTAACAATGTTGGCATGGATAGCTAAATGTATACTAGAAACTAGGCCACTCTTGACCACTCTGAAAGGTGGAGATTAAGCTTGTATGAAAGCTACTCTAAAACTAGTGCACTAGGCTTATATGAAAGCCACTTTAAAATGTGAAATTTAGGCTTTGTATGAAAAGACACTCCCAAATGATTCCAACCACCTATAGATTAAATAAGGCATGCAACTATTGAGAATTCTTGGGTAATACTAAACTTGAAAATAAAAGAAGAAAAAAGAAATGTGTAATGCACATTACCCTCAATCACTAGTGTCTGAAACATGGATTATGTTCTAAAAGTTATATCAACTATCATATATGAAATTTTAAGTGATATCCATCATTTTACATATGATTCCCCCTATATCTATATTCTTTGAGTAAAATTGTAGTAAAAACTATTAATTTTGAACTGGCCTGATTGTGCAAAACTATAGTTGAACCTACTTTTTTCCCTACTTCTAAAAAATTTGGTTTTTTTTCTATTTGGATAGAATCACTAAAAATGGATAGTAGTGATATTGATGTTGTAGTCCAATCTTGGAATTGTTAGCTTGGGCTAAATCTTATGATTGTTCTAACATTTTCACTATCTACCTAGTCTGTCTTGTCTAGTTGTTGTTTTGAGTGTTTTAAAAACTATTTTTTTGACCATTAGGAGCTTTGATCTCTATGACAAACCCCCTATTTGTTGCTCACTCTTTTGAGAGTAGGAAATAAGACACTACAATGAATACCCTTAGAAAAAAGAGTCCTACAAGTGTGTTATACTACAAAGATACATGATACAACAATGATAATTGATAAAATATCTGTAGATATAATAGTGTTTGTAATGGATATTGTTATATCAATAGGGGTATACCTAGATAGATATAACAATGTAATATCATGTGTATTATAATGAATTAGAACTGGAAGTCTATTTATTTGTTAGTTGGCAAGGAAGGATGGAACATGATGTCCATCATGACATCCAAGAAAGAAAGATAATGCATGATGTGGATCATGACATTGTAAACAATCAAAAAAAAATCAAGCAATAAGCACACAAGGTAAGAATCAAAAAGCATACAAGGGTGGACAAGGGGCCAAGAAAACAAGGGACATGGGCACATATCACTCAAACTAGAAGGAAAACATAGAATGCATGTTCAAATGCCACATACACATACAATTGAAACAAACAAGGTTAGCATGAAAACCACAAACACATAGAAGAGTATAGGCAAAGGACATTGGAAAATGTCCTAAGGCACACACATGAATAGAAGCAAAGGACATTATAAAATGTCCTAAGGCACACACAAGACATAGAAGCAAAGAACATTGACAAATGTCTTAAGGCACATATAGGAGACAAATAAGAACTAAGAAATTCAATCACATATAAAGACACAAATCAAGGAAGGAAAACATGTAAATAATAGAAATACAATCACATCTAACTAATCAAAGTAAGAAGTGAAATTATGCAATACATGTTAGTATAAGACTAGGTATATGCTAATAAATACACAAGCTCTATATACTAGTGAGTGCCAATAGAGTAATTTGTGTAAGCTAGTAAGTAATGTACATCAACATGATAACTAGAGTGTGTGGTGTAGGAATGACATAAACCTAGATGGTGTATTCATGTAGAAGATTCTCCTAGTGGGTATGTATATCGATGCATGTCTAGATGTATAATTAAGATTCCCCCTCAGTGGGTGGAGTAAAGTAATCAAAGATTTGGATGTCACAACACACACTCAAAGAAGATCAAGTGAAGCATGGTAATGTAGTTAAATCAAAAAACAATAGCATAGAACAATAAATTTAAATCTAGAATGATAGTATAAATTTAAATCATGGATGATGCATAAAATCAAAATATTTTTAGTTTGAAATATTTGAATGTTTTTGGTATTTTTGATATTTTGTATTTTTTTTAATATTTTGAGCTATGTATAATCAATCATTAAGAGACTATGTATAATAATTTTAAGAGAAGCTATATACAAGTAAGGTTGAGAAGATATTATACTAACTGATGAGTCTTATGGGAGACTCCCTATCATGGTGTTGTGTATCAAGGAGAGGAGTTATGCGTGATCATGAAATATGATGAAAATGTTGAGACTATGGATTTAAAAGGTGTATATGTTGTAAATGCTATGAAATCTCTAAAGTAGAAATGAAGTGTGGGTTCCCCCTATAACTCTAAAAAATGGATAAAACTATAAGTCTATTAGGGACCCATTTGGTAGTAGGAGAAGCTCTCTAAACATGTGCTCTGTGAGTAGATGCATGAGATCTTAGTGATACTGCCCTGGGTGTGAACACTGTAGCTAAAATTTGTCTAGACTCTTGAAGATGTGAAGGTGTATGAACTCTCTATGCTAGCAATGGATGACTCAACTATGTATAAATTGGAGCTAGAGGAGGAACTATAACTGGTGAATAAATTAGAATTAGAAGCTAAACTAAAACCAGTGACTGTAAAGTAGAAGATGGATTTGAAGTGGGGAGTGGTAACTCATATGGAATTCCACCAATTATAACAACCTGATTAACATGAATGAATTTCACACATCTATCAACTATATAAGGTACTTCTCAAAGTTTTTAAATCCATGGTCAACCAAGTAGCATATCAAAAACTCCTACACTAGGAACTATAATAAATAGTGTGTCCAAGTGTGTTAGACTAACTTATAGAGGAAGTATGATCTCACCCAATGAACTCTATATTTACCAACTGAATCCACTAATAAATATGTCCATTAGGGTAATACCCTACTCTAAATATCCCAAATGCTTTAATAATGTCATAATGACCATGTTCACACTAGATCCATTATCTATGAGAACACTATGAATAGGATTATTATGAATGTAATCTCTGATAAAGAGTGCATAATAATCTAAATCATCCTTGACAACTTCCAACTCTAAGAAGGAGATATAATGTCTAGATGGAACTCTAGAATTGTATACACCAATCATATTAATCAAAATATGTGTCTCAATTGAAGGTGCCCTATATGTATTTGGTGGTGAATATGTATGATATGCATGGTGAACCCCTAATGTGTCCCCTGTCTCTTGTTTAGAATGTTAAGGAAAGGGATCTGAGTATATTTTCAAATATTTATTCTATGTTTGCTTTTATTGAGGAGGCTCAACTGAAGTGACAAGATCAATATGATTTCCATCTATCAAATCATGTATCTTGTGTCTCAAAATGATGTATTTGTTTGTTGTATGGCCTGGTGCCCTGTGAAACTTACAAAATGAATGCTAATCATATCCTCATGGAAGAGGCTTTGTTGGGTTAAATTTTTGAATAAGAGGGAAGGATATGATGTTATATTCTAATAGTTATTGTAAAACTCTGGCTAGAGAAATTGGTAGATTGGTAAAAGTTCACAAAGGAGGTCCTAATAAAATCACATGTTGAAGGGCCTTGAGAGTTGCATTAATTATCAGTTGATTCTGAGTCTTCTTATCATTGACCTTGAATTTATATGGAGCTTTTTTGTTACTCTTATTTTTTGTTTTTGATGTACTTGTGTACTTGAGTTGGCCCATTGAAATTAATTTGACTTCTCTTTCTTGGCTCTTAGATGTGTCTCTGGATCACCCTTGCCATCATATAGAATAATCTTGGGTTGAACAAAACCTTATTTTAAGGGTGTATAATAAATATGGCATGCCAATGGTGTATGAATTAGAGAAAAATAATCCAAATCCTGTGTAGGTCTAGAGGCACCTTGCTCAATATGTAACACCTTGGATTGAAGAGATCTTATCTCTTGTACAAGGGTTTTCACATCAAGATACAAAGATGTACTAGTTGTAGCTAGTGGCATGAAGGTAGGCTGGGCTATTATAGGGGGTTGTTAAGACACAATTGTCCCCATAATGTCATATGCAACTTGTTTCTTTAAAGGAATGGAAGACTCAATTTTTTTAACCTTTTTTATTTCTATGATAGATTATAAAAAAAGATTAAGATCTCAAGGTTGGTCCTCGAGTCTTTATCAAAAACTTTGTAGGATCAAATCTTTGTTGAGGACAAATTCATTATTAATAATTGGTGGAATTTGATCAAGATTATGATGTGGTGGATCATAAACATTGGTGTTTGTATCATTGTTATTCTCATACTTCTCATCGTCAAAATTATCCTCATTGAAATTGGTGTAATCTAGATGTGTAGGATTTATAGCTAGAACTTGAGCTAGTTGTTTATCCATGGTATATGATCAGATTGAAGGAATCTAGGTGAATTCAGGAGGTTTCCACTAAGTCTTGCACTTCATCTTAAAGGAAAAGATGCAAAGAGATTAGGTGGTATAAAGAAAATAACTTTGATAATAGTAGAGAAGATTAAACATATATAATCTAAACAAGGAACTGGAATATGCATAAAAAGGATACGAAGCTCACAAACATGTAAGGTGATACCTCAAGAAGCATTAGGACCTAGTATAAGGAACTAGGGTTTGAAAGATGATTATTGTGAAATTTACTATGATATTTTGAAATTTAAAGTGAATTTTTGAGTTAGATATGCAAGTAAAAAATTAGAAATTTATTGGAAAATTTGTGATTTAACAGGACCTAGGATGTGCCACTCGGGTTTTGAAAAGATAATATTTTTGAAAATTACTATAGAATTTTGAAATTTGAGTCAAATTTATAATTTTAATATGATAGTAAAAAATTATAAAATTATTGAAAAATTACTAGAAAAAACACTGGGACCTAGTATGGGCAACTAAGGTTTGAAAGAAAATTATTTTAAAATGACTACAAAATTTTAAAATTTAATGATAATTTCTAAGTTTATTATGTAGGTAAAAAATTAAAAAAATATAAGAAAAATATTGAGAAAATTTACCCTGGGGTTTCTAGGGTTTTTATGTGCAAATGAAGTAAGTCAAGTTCACCAAATGATTTAATAATTTTGGGAATATTGGAATCTTATTCCTAATTTAGTTAAAGGGTCTAAGTAGAAAAATCAATAAATAAATTTAAAATAATTAATATAATAATTTATATAATTTGATTGGAATTTGAACTTTTATAAAAATAGTAATAAGGGAAATAAAACAAGACTTAGCTAGAAACTGATTGATACGACTGAGACAGAGGCTGAAATTCACTGTGCAAGACTAGGACATTGTCATAGATCAAGATCTAGAATTTTTTTATGATTGGATAGGAGTGACAAAAATAGGACACCCTAGGGTCCATCACTATATTCCACTTCTATCATTTTTGTCTAAGAGACTTAAGGTTTTTGGGTTTTGTTTATTGTGTTTGTGAGACACTGCCTATGAAATTTTGATTGTTGGATATCCACAGAACTCCCTGTAGATATGTTTTTATATTTAAACCTTGGAATCCATTGTGCTTTGACCAATTTTGAGAAAGAGGGGGGGTCAGTTTGTGTAAGATTCACTGAATGTGTATCCACATACCTTTTGTGATAATGCTACTTACATACCAATACTCTAAAGAGCGATCAAGCCATATGTAGTTCTCCCACTTGATGTGCTTTATGAAATAGTGTGTATGAAGATGAAAAATGATAAACTAAGTGTGATTGAGGTGACTAAGGATTTTTGTAAGGATTTTAATAATTTAAAAATGGTATTAGATGGTTGTATGAAGAGAATAGGAGAGTTTGCCTTAATGGTTTTTTAAATTCTTGATTGCTTTTGAAATAATTATCAACCCCTTCCAAATGATCTTTGAATGGGATTTTATAGGGATCTATTATCCATGGGTTGAATGTGCTCACATTAGGCCAATAATAATAAGGATGGGGAATTAGAAGGACCTGACTATTGGGGCCAAAAATATACTTGGATAGGAGCATCGAAAGTAGACAATAGTGGCACTGGTACTGTAGTCTAAGTTGGGTGCTATTGCATGTAGTTGGTAGGACTTAGGGGGATGGATTTATCATGTAAATACAATATGATTGACCTGGAATCAATTTTGAAAGGCTATGAATGATTGGGAATCAATGAGAAGATGCTTATGAGGGTCATGAAGGCAAGCAAGAGGGACTTATAGGTTGGGTTTCATTAGCCACACTCAAGTTACCAATTTTTACATTTTATATGACTACACTTGTGATGTTGAGTGATGTTGAGTGATGTTGGGTATGTGTTGCACCAAGATTAATATCACAAATGGATTTAAGAGCTCAATTCCTTGAGGGTGGCTTAAGAATACAAAGGCTATCCCTTTAGCTCCATTGTCACCCACTATGTAGTGAAGCTATGTGATTATGCATGTGTTAATCAATGTTTAGATTGTTTGTATAATCCCTTTGAGTAGGTGGCTCAAGAAAATAAAGGCTATCTAGTCATTTGGCTCCATCATTGCCCACTAAGTGTGAACTATGAACTGATACTAGTATGAATGTTTGTCATATGATATGGCTCATGAAGCCCATGAATGATCTATAATCTAACAATGTGGTGTGGATAGTTGAATGTGTATTGAGAACGAATCCAATCTTTGACCACTCCAAAAGGTGGAGATTAGGCTTGTATGAAAGCCACTCCAACATTAAGAAGTAGCCTTATATGAAAGCCATTATGAAATGTTGCCAGCCACCTACAAATGGAATAAGGCATGCAACTACTAAGAATACCTAGGTAATATAATAAACTAGAAAGAAAAGAAGTTAAATGTGTTATGCACATTACCCCCAATCATTGGTGTCTATAACATGGATTTTGATTTAGTAGTTGCACCAACTACCCAATCTAAAACTAGAAGAGATAGACATCATATCACACATGATGCCCCTATATCTAGATAATTTGAGTAAAATTTTACTGAAACTACCCAATATAAACTAAATTATAGCTAAAAAAATTGAAATTGATTTTACTTTCTATTTATTTCTAAAAATTCTAGGTTTTTGGCTATTTGGATAGGGGCACCAAAAAGTGGACACTTTGGTGTTTGATGTTGTAGTCCAAATTAGGTGCTCCTATCCTTTACTATTTCTAATAACTATTTTTTGTTTATCACTATTTTTCTATTCTATTTTACATGTTTTGAATTTTGACTATTATTCTGAGTGTTTCTAAAAATTAATTTTGACTGGTAGAGGGCTTTGATCTCTGTGATAAAACCCTTGTTTATTGTCCCCTCTTTTGAGGGTAGGAATGAAAACCCTACAATGATTTCCTTTAGAATAACGAGACCAAAAAGTGTGTTATGCTATGAAATACATGATATAGAAATGATGATAAAAAATTTGTCTCAAGATATAGCATAGTTTGTGTTGGAGATTGTTAGACCAATAGGGGTATGCCTAGATAGATGTAACAATGTAATAATGTGTGTAGTATACTAAACTAAAATTATAAATCTAGTTAGTTTTCAAGTAGAGATGGAGAATGACTTACATCATGGCATCCAAGAAGGTAAGATAATGCATGATGTGGATCATGCCATTGCTAACAAATGAGAAGGAAACAAGCAAATAAGCACATAAGGCAAGAAGCAAGAAGCATACAAAAGAGTCCAAGGGGGAAGGAAGATAAGGGACATGGGAACATGCCACTCAAATTGAGAAAGCAAGCATACAAGTTATGTTTAAATTCCCACACACATATAATTACAAACAATCAAGATTGGCACGAGGGCCACAAGCACATATAAGAGTATAGGAAAAGAACATTGGCAAATGTCCTAAGGTACACACAAGTAATAAAATAGGAACTAATAAATGCAATCATATCTAGCTACTCAAATCAAGAAAGGAAGGCATGTAAATACTAGAAATGCTAATGTATATAACTGATCAAAGTAAGAAGTGAAAGTATGCAAAATATGTAGTAAAAGACTAGGTAGATGCTAAGAAATACACAAGTGCTATATACTAGTGAGTGTTGATAGAATAATCTATGCATGTTAGTAAGTAATGTACATAAACATGATAACTAGAGTGTGTGGTGTAATAATGACATAACCTAGATGGTGTAGTCATGTATATGATGCCCCCAATGAGTAGATATGTCAATGTATGTCTTGAATGTAAAAGTAGGATGCCCCCTCAATGGGTAGAGTGAAGCAATCAAGGATCTAGGTGTCACTGCACACACTCAAAGAAGATCAAGTGAATCATGGTAATGTAGATAAATTGATAAATAATAACATAGAATAGAAAAATTTAATTCTAGTGTGGTAGTAGAAATGTAAAGCATGGATAATGCATATAGTTAAAAAGTTTTTGGCGTTTTGAGTTATTTTAATGTTTTTATATTTTGACATGTTATATTGTTTTTGGCATTTTGAAATATTTTATTATTTTTGGTATTTTGAAATAAGCTATCTACCAGTAATCATAAGAAAAATATGCACAAGAAAGATAAGAAATTATGTATAAGTAAGTAGAAAGAAACTATGTGCAAGTAAGCTAAGAAATTATGTACAAGTAAGCAGAAAGAAACTATGTACAATAATATGATTAAAGCAATATGTAAATAATGACATAAAAAACTAAGTTGGAGGGGGTAAAGGGTTCAAGGATGGAGCCCACTAGGGATGGAGATGGAGGAAGGGATCACGTCCATCATAAAATACCTCAAGATCATCATCATAAGTATCATCATATTCCACAAGCTCTGTATACATGGTGGCTATCACCTCAAGTGTCAGTAATATCTATGATCTTTGTGTAGTTGGAGATATATCACTCATAATGGTGTCATCATACTGAAGATGAACTGAGGGTTGATCTGGTGGTGAAGATGTTGGTTCTCTTTTGTGTTGTTTAGCTCTAGTAGTAGGCAGCCTTGGTGGAAGTGGTAGAGCTAGTGCTGGTGGTGATATAATATGAATAGTACCTTAAACTTGTAGTTTATCCAATCTTTGTTGTAAAGCTATACATGAGTCTATGTCATGGCTTATGATTCTATGAAAGAGATAAAATTGGTGACCATCTTGCCATGATAATCTACTAATTGATCTATGTCATACTATATGTAGTGTGATTAATACATGATCAAGTAACATCTAAAGCATAATCTATGGTTGATGTTGTGTGATGCTTACCTAAATCTAAATAATTGTTCTATATCGATAGAGGTAACCATGTGAACTATATGTGCCAAGTGATCTATCTATGGCCATAAATGTGGAGTATATCTTGAGAGTATAGTGTGAGATGATAAGAGTGATGTAGGATGTGTGATGAGGGCTCTAGAGTCATCTCGGTGCTTTCCTAGGCCAACTGGTGTAAATCTCAATCCACACAAGTAGTCATCTATGAATTGGGTGTCATATCATCATCTAAAGTAGCTTGGGAGTATATATCAACATCATGCACATATCATTACTCAAAATTTACCTCAAGGGGTAACTATGATATGGGAGTCTCATTAACTGTAGTAGGAAAAGATGATGGTACTGCAAGAGTATCTGTAACTAGTGAAATGACTATGATTGCCTGAAGAGTTACATATGTAAAATAAACTAAGACTGCTATAAATATTTTTAGTAATTACATAATTATAATAGGTGTATGAATTATTATTGATGGAGTAGCTGGAATGGTTGAAGTTACTATAATTAGTTGAGAATTTAGAGCTGAGGAAATAACTGTAAGTGGAATAGTGTGAGATGTGCTAGTCTCTCCTGCCTCATATGTATGTATTTGGTTAAGATAAATGTTATGAGGTGGTGACTAAATTGTGATATAAGGTGTCCCATCTAGAAAAATAGTTGAAGATGACTCTATAATTATATAATATCTAAATGATTAGTTATTTTTTGGGCATGTGTATAGGTATCCTTCATGGAAGAACTTAACACATCAATGAAGAGTGGAAGGAACTACCCCCCAAAGCATGTATCTAATGTCATCCAAGTAAAAGGTTATAATGAAGAGGACTTGGCATGACTTGGAACTGTGTAGAGAGGGTTTTGGGCCCTACCATGATATCCAAAGTAATGGTGCCTAATGTCCATCATGGTATATCATCAAACCCTCTAATGTTCTTATATGAATTTACATGGAAGCCATATCTATGCTCATGATCTATAAAAAATGTAATATTACATATATTAAGTCTAAAATCACTATAAAATAAAAATCTCTTAACTACACTAGTTTTAACTTGAGCTTGTATGAACAGTGCTAAATTTTGATCAATAACTATCTAAGAAGGCATGTCCTCGTGATCAAAAGAAATAACATCTTATATATTTTTTAATGTGTTGATCACTAATGAAAAATAATAAGGATTTAAATCAATGGGCATAAAAGTCTAAGTGAGTGCCTGAAAAAGAATTTTCTTGAACACATTTGGCTTTTGAAGCAGTTATAACATGGAGATGTTAGTTGGTGTGTTGGGCCTAGGACAAGAGGGAATAGGAGGGTGGTGGGGTTATTGACTAGGGAGAAGAGGCATGGTGGTACATTGAGTAACAACTCTAACCACATTATCTACTAGTTGTATAAGGCTATTAATATCTACAGGAGGAGAGCAAAGATAATTGATAGGTCGAGGTGATGGAGGGATAAAGGGTGTTAACTGGGCTCTCTAGCAATGGGTAGTGACCTAGGGAAGAGAAAAATGAACTATGCAATATGACTCAACATGGGATAAAGGCTCCAAGGGAGGTGAGGCAAAAGGTGTAAAAAGTACATGTAAAGCTAATCAACAAAAGGAACAACATGCATGTGCTCCCACTTATGAAGGAAAGGAATCATGAATATAAGGTATATGATAAAACTTTGCATTAAGTAATAAAAAAACTTTTGCCTTCATGTATATCATTGGACCTAGTAAAGACATCTTAGGTCTTTGAAAGGATTAATTTTGAATTACTATGATAAAATAAGAATGAAAATGATTTAGATGTAAGGTGATACCTCAAGAAGTAAAGGGACCTAGTATATTCAACTTAGGGTTTGAAATAAAATGATTATTAAAATTACTAAGGTGAATTTTAAAAATTAAATGTGAAATTCTAATTTACATATGTAAAAAAAATTAGAAAAAGTACTACTAAAATCACTAAAGAATTTTTTCTAGGGTTTATAGGGTTTTTGTGTGTAAATGAAGTAAGTCAAGCTCACCAAATGATTCAACTTATTTGGAAATAATGGAATGTTATTCCTATTTTATTTAAGGATCTAGATTAATAAATCGGTATAGAATATAGCAATAAATATAGTCCTAATTTGTGTAATTGTTTATCTTTTTCACCTTTTTAAAAATAGTAATAAATAAGAAGACATATAACTTAGCTAGAAAATATACTAAAACGGCTAATACATAGGTTGAAGATGGCTATGTAGGACTAGGAAGGTGTCATAAACCTAAATATAGATTTCATTTGGTGAAAGGACATGAATTCTAGAAAGTGGACACTTTGGTGTCCGATGCTATTATCTAAACTAATTAGAAAGACCTAAAACTTTTTGGGTAGTTACACTATGCTTTTGTGAGTGTGACTATGAAAAATTGAGCATTGGTTGTTGATGGAACTCATTGTGGAGCTGATTTTGTCTTCAAACCCTAACCCTCCATCATGCTTGATAAAATGATATTTGAGTCACTTGAGAAAGAGGCGGGTTAGTGTGAAATATGTACTAAACGTGCAATCCACACCCCTTGTGTGGGCATGTTGCCTACATACTAATATTTTGAAGAGGGATCAAGCCATATGTAGTTCTCACACCTAGAGTGCTTTGTGAAATAGTGTGATGTGGATGTAAATACCAAATTGATAGTGTTTTAGGTGGCTAGGGACTGGTATGAGGAGTTGAGTATGTTTGTAGCTATGTTGGGTGACTATGTGCAAAGAATAGGGAAGTTTTGCCTTAATGTTTTTAATTTTTGTAATCTTTCTTGCTTTGTAAGTTTTATCACCACTTTTTAAAATAAGCTTTGAGTGGGATTTTATAGGGAACAATTAATCATGGATTATATGTATTCATACTAATCTGACCTAATTAAGGATAAAGGTCAGATGAAAAGGACCATTGGGGCTCAAAGTATAAATAAATAAGAATATTGAAAATGGGACACTTCTTTATGGGGCTCTATAGTTCAAATGTGGTGCTCTTATCTATAGGGTCAGGACCTAGAAGAACATGATTGGCATAGGGAATACTATCTAGCTAAGGTGGAATTACCATTTAGAAGGTTTGGGATGACTCATAATGAGCAAAAAGGTGTCTAAAAGGGTTGCAATAGCATGAAAAAAGGACCTATGGATGGGGTGTCGCAAGCCACACTCAAACTACCAATCTATACATTTTATATGACTATAATAACTTAAAAATATGTCACATGATTGTAGTTATATATAAATCTCCTAACCTTTAAAACATAATGGATACTTGTTGGATGGTTGACCCTGATCTTATTATAATGTCTAGTTCCCAATGGATGGGTGTGGGGGGGAACCCCCTCCCCCCCTCACTATTAGGTCATAGATCTAATGGTAGAAATTATATTTATGCATTTTGGCCCTAATATGTAACCCTCATTTGATAAGAGGGCATGGTAATCATGGCATCATGTTGTATGTGAGTGAAGAGGATATCATAATGGTTATATTTCAAGTTTTTCCCTTTATTTATTGAATTGAATAATAAGGACTAGTTGTTCTTGTGTGGACGTAGCCCATATTAGGTGAACCACATTTAATCTATGTCTATCTTATATTGTGTTTTTTGAATTTTATTTCCATATTTAATTCATTAATATTACTCTATGTTCTGTATTCTTAACAACTAGTATTAGAGCTGAAGATTTATTTGATAGATAAACTCATAAGAAAAGAGGGTTCTTAGTTCGAGTGGGATCAATGGTAGAAGAAGTAAAGTTTAAGGTCAAGAATATCAATGGACAAAAATACCAACTATGGAAAATGAAAATGGAGGAATATCTATATCAGAAGGATCTTTTCCTACCATTGGGTGGAATAGTAAAGAAGCCAATGATTATGAAAAATGAAGATTAGGAGGTTCTTGACAGAAAGGCACTAGGAACAATATGGTTGTGCTTGGAAATGTCAATGGCCTTCAATATTTCAAAAGAAAAGATAACAATTGATGTGATAAAGTCATTCGATAGTGTGTATGAAAACCCTCAGCCTCCAACAAGGTATTTATTATGAAGCATTTATTTAATCTAAAAATGTCAGAAGGTGGGTATTTTTAATCATTTAAATGAATTTAACATGGTCACAAATTAATTAATCTTTGTAGGATTAATTTTTTATGATGAGGTTAGGGCACTTTTGATTCTATGTTCATTTCTAGAAAGATGGAATGGCTTGGTCCTAGCTGTGAGTAATTATGTCTTTAGTTCAAACACTTTAAAGTTTAACAAATTTTATTAGTGTTATTCTTAGTGATGAAATGTGATGAAAAAGCACATGTGAGATGTTAGGTAATTCTTTGACTATGGAGAACATGGGAAGATAAAATAATAGAGTAAAGGGCCCAGGTAATCATGGTAAGTCTAAGAAGGGCAGATCCAAATCTAGAGTAATGTTGGTATGTTGGATTTGTAGCAAGAAAGGACACTTGAAGAAAGATTGTTGGTTTCAAAAAGGAAAACAAGAATATGGACAAAAAGATAAAAATTAGGAAGCAAATGTAGTAAGTGATGTGTTACAAGATGCTTTAATCCTTTCTTTAGATAACATTAATGATTATTGGGTGTTAGACTCAGGGGCTTCATTTCATGCTACACCCCATAAGAAATATTTTCAAGACTATATTCAAGGTGATTTTAGAAAGGTTTATTTGGGTGATGGTGAACTTAGTAAAATTTTAGGAAAGGGTAAGATATAGATAAAATTATAGAATGAAAACAATTGGTTACTAAAAGGGGTGAGACATGTCCCTGAGTTGAGAAAAAAATCTAATTTCAACAGAGGAGTTGGGAAGTGAGGGCTACATAGTTACATTTGTAAAAAATTTATGAAAGGTAATTAAAGGATCACTGGTAATAGAAAAAGGAGAGAAGGTAGGTAAATTACATTTATCTAATGGTAATGTTGACTCTTTTATTGCTTTAGCTTCTACAGAAGTGGATATAAAATTATGGCACCATAGATTTGGGCACATGAGTGATAAGGGGATACAAGTTCTCCACTCAAATAATTTGTTTTTAAATTTGAATAAGGTGGATTTGGAAATTTTTGAGAATTGTGTGTACAAAAAATAGAAGAGAGTAAAATTTCTAAAAGTTGAGAAGAAAATAAGGATGAAAAGTTAGATCTTGTGCATACAAATGTATGGGGACCGGCTTAGGTATCATCCCTTGGTGTCTCTTCTTATTATGTTACTTTTATTGATCATGTAGCTAAAAGAACTTGGATTTATTTCATACAAAAAAACTCTAATGTTTTTTATACTTTTAAGAAATGGAAATCTTTGGTTGAGAATGAGATAGGAAATAAGTTGAAATGTGTTAGATCAGAAAATAGATTTGAATACTACAGTAAGAAATTTGATCATTACTGTTCATCCTATGAAATTAGTAGAGAAAAGATAGTTCTAAGAACACCAAAACAAAATGGTGTGTTAGAAAGGATAAATAGGACAATCTTGGAGTGTGCAAGGAGCATGAGATTACATGCAGGGTTGCCCTTACAATTTTGGGTAGATGTTGTGGATACTATTATTTACTTAATAAATAAAGGGCCTTTAAGTCCTTTAGATGGTGGTATTCTAGAAGAATCATGGATAGGTAAAAAGGTAGATTATTCCTTTTTAAATACTTTTAGTTGTGAAGCATTTATCCATATTGATAATGAAAATAGAACCAAGATTGAAGTAAAATCCAAGAAATGTACTTTTATTGGATATGGAGTTAATGATTTTGGTTAAAATTTATGGGATTTTAAAATCATAAAAGTTAGATGTGATCTTTAATGAAAAGGTCATGTATAGAGATCAGTTGCTTTCTTAAGATGTGATCTTTAATGAAAAGGTCATGTATAGAGGTCAGGGAAAGAAACACGAAAAGCCAAATACTGAGTATGTATTACTTGATAAAATCACTAGAAATGAAAATCTAAAAGTGTCATAAAATCATAATGCACAACAAATAGAACAATAAGTACCTTAAACTCTTATAAGTGTAGTTAGAATATCTACCAGAGTAAGTAGACTCCTTGAACGATGCTCTCTTTCACTTTATTATTTATTATTGACTGATGGTGGTGAGCCAAAAAGCTATGAAGAAGTAATGTAGGTAGAAACCAAAAAGAAGTGGGAGAAAGACATGAAAGAGGAGATGGACTCCTTGGTACATAAAAAAAATTAGGATTTGGTTCAGTTGCCTATAGGTAAAAGAGCATTGCAGAATAAAAAAGTTTATAGATTGAAGGAAGAAGATGGAGGCAAAAAGAGGTCCAAGGCTAGACTTGTTGTAAAAGGGTTTGCATAAAAGAAAGGTATTTATTTTGATGAAATAATTTCTCCAGTTGTAGAAATGACTTTCATAAGAACTATTTTAAGATTGGTAGCAGTCAAATATTTGCACCTTGAACAGTCAGATGTGAAGATTGCCTTCTTTCATGGTGATTTGGAGGAGGAAATATATATGGAGTAGCCATACGGATACAAAGTAAAAGGTAAGGATAAAATGGTGTGCAAGTTAAATAAGAGTTTGTATGGTTTAAAGCAATCTCTAAGGCAATGGTATTTGAGATTTGACATGTTTATGATAGAACAAGGTTGTAGTAGATGCCATTCTAACCACTATGTCTATTTTAAGAGATTAGATAATGGTAACTATATTATCTTGTTATTGTATGTAGATGACATGCTTGTTGTAGGGTCTAACATGCAAGATATAAATGATCTCAAAAGAAAATTAACAAACTCATTTGAATTGAAGGATTTTGGTGTTGTAAAGCAAATCCTTGGTATGAGAATAGCAAGAGATAGGAAAAATAGAAAATTGGAATTGTCTCAAGAGGAGTACATCAAGAAGGTGTTAGTCAGGTTCAATATGTAAGATGTAAAACTTATAAGTACACCTTTGGGAGGGTACTTCAATTTAATCAAGGAACAATGTCCTAAAACATAGAAAGAAATCAATTACATGTCTAAAGTTCCATATGCTTCATTAGTTGGAAGTTTAACGTATGTTGTGGCATGCATGAGACTAGATATTTCTCATGCAGTGGTAGTTTTTAGCAAATTTATGAATAATCTAGGAAAGGAGCACTAGGATGTAGTCAAGTGGATTCTTAGGTACTTTTGAGGGACCACTGATAAATGATTATGCTAAGAAGGTTTAGATGTTACCATATAGGGATATGTTGATGCAGACATGGATAGAGATTTAGATGGTAGGAGGATCATCATAGGTTATGTTTTCACTATTGGTGATACAATAGTTAGTTGGATTTCAAAATTGTAGAAGATAGTTGCTTTGTCAACTACAGAGGTAGAGTATGTTGCAGTTATAAAAACTAGCAAGGAGATGATATGGATGAAATGGTTCATGAAAGAGTTGAAGCATAAGTAGAAAGATTGTAAGTTTTATAGTGATATATAGAGTGTGATTCATTTATCAAAGAACTTATCATTCCACTCAAGAACCAAACATATACAACTCATGTATCATTTCATTCATTTAGTTTTGGAGGATGGTCAACTAAAGTTAGAAAAGATCTATACAAATTAGAATCTTATAGATTTGTTAACAAAATCAGTCACAAAAGATAAGCTAGAGAGTTATTAATTTTCAATAGGTCTTCAAGGATAACAAGGAAAATGAGAAACATGTTAGGGTAAAAGTTCAAAGAAAAGTCTAAGGAAGAGTTGTAGTAGTGGAGTTGCTGTAGTCAGTCTCCAAGTGAGAGATTATTGGATAGTGTAGCCTGATCTTATTATAATGCCTGATTCTGATAGGGGTTTTGGGGGGGGAAATGTCCCCCCTCACTATGGTCATCATGGGGGTCATGCCCCTAAAGCAAAATTTTGTTAAAAATGCATTGTAAAATATTGTAATGTCATAGTAAATATGGACTGTTCACTATTAGGTCACAGATCTAAGGGTATAAATTATGTTTGTGGATTTTGGCCCTAATATGTCATGGTAATAATGGTGGAGCATTGGATGTGAGTGAAGAGGATATTACAGTGGTTGTATTTTAGGTTTTTCCCTTCAGTTGTTGGACTGAATAATAAGGACTAGCTATTTCTATGTGGATGTAGCCCATATTGGATGAACCACGTTAAATCTATGTCAATCTTGTATTGTGTTTTTTACATTTTATTTACATATTTAATTCACTAATATTTCTCTATGTTATATATTTTTAACAATACTTTTCATCAAAATGAAACTTGTATACACAATATTTTTCATTTTATCATTTACTAATGATTTATTTTGTAACAAATTATCAAGCATCGATCTCCCTAAGTGCACACATTAAAGGGTACAAAAAGAAAGTTTTGGGTAAGGCTCATAATGATTTTTGATAAATTTTTATATTCTATCATGATTATATGATTATTACTATCAGTTTGGCCTTCTTAGAGTGTCTTTCCATCTACCTATTCCATCTTGTCCTTGTTTAGTTTTGATAGTTTCCCTATATATTACAACACTTAGTGTTTTTACCCTTCACATATTATATAATATATCTCAATAAAAAATTTTACCATTTATTAAACCATTTTTATTATATTAACTTAATTAATACTATTATGTGTCAGGAAACATCTTTCAACTATATTGGCTAGGATGATACATTTAGACTAGTGTATAAGGTTAGTTTTGGGTATTGGATTAGTATATATGGGTCATAGTTATTTCATATCACAAAATATACAATATATTCACTTTTATTTCACTCACACTTCTTCCCTAAGTCCTATTTGGAGGAGTTTATGGTTTAGAACCTTATCTCAAGGAAGCTTCTTTTATGGTGTCTTTAAAGCTCAATAGGAGGAGTCATTGAAAGTTCCTAGCTAAGGATATATTATGTATTTATCCAACCCCAAATGAAAACATATCTTTAAAATAATGACTTTTTATACTTCTAATTCCTATCACTATTATGCTACAATTATCAATCTAAGCAACATTCTGTGATAATGCACAATCTAGGCCAAAATCACTAAAATGTGCTAAATGGTTTAAACTTGTCACGTATAGGTGATGATTTAGGTTAATGTATCTCTGAATGAGGAAATTAATTTTATGTTATTATTATCTTTTCTCAAATCACTTCAATTCAAATTTTGACCACACAAAATCACAATCTAGACCTCTAAATTTTTCTAATTTGGTAGCACACATCATATTCATGTGTTATTTTGCATCCATAATGCCCTAACTAGGGTATTTTTCCATACAAAACTAACACTTTCTTCTAATTATACTTCAATCAAATTACAAATTCATAAAATGACTTTTCTAACTAGGTTAATTAAGTGTGTGATAGATTTTTTGTATAAAATTAATCAAAGTCACTTAAGCAAATTAAATCAAATCAAGAGCTTAAGTGAAAAATCTACGGAAATTATTGAAAAATCTATTAATTGAAAATTCATTCCTCAAACTTGCATCATCCCATGACATTATCAATGGGGTGTGTTGGATGAATATTTTGTCACTAGCTAACTAATGGCAAAATAGGTGTTTCAACCACAACATAAGGAGATTTATATGACAAAATATGCAGGTCTACCACATCAAAATGGGATAAATCTCTCCTTTCATCAAGGAGAGGTTCCCTATATGGTAGGGGAGGTTCCCTGTTTGCTATAATATAATCTAAAAATACACTTAGGGGTGGGATAACACTATCCATCTCTCTTTTTTCATAGATGATGTTCACATATCAAAGGAGAAATCCTAGGTAATGGCTGAAGGTACTTCTCTTCTTTTAGAAGTAATATTCAGTCAACAGCCAGATTCCTTCTTGGTAGTAATTGTAACCATGAGAAACCCACAAAAGTACAAAGTCTTTTGTTGCTTCCCTCACTGAAATAGGGCATAGTAACACAGTAGAATGAAGTGTAGCACAAAGTCTCCACCTCAACTACAAAAGAGTGAAATATTATGAAGGATAATGGGAGCACAAAGTCTTCCCAAGATCCTTTACATTGAAAAAGAAAACAAACAGACTAAAGACAATTGTGACAACACAAAGTCTCCCCACAGTTGGCTTCAGGACACCTTTTAGGTTACTTCTACTAGTTCTGCTTATTTAATTAAATGGACAAGATGATATTTAGGAAATAGAACATAAGAATAATCTCTTAAACAACACAAGCTATTTCAGCACAAAGTCTGAAAGGTCACTTGTTTTCTCATTCAAATAACAAAATATGATTGACAATCTGAGCTTAAAGTCTTAGTAATGCCTTTCAATTTGGGTAGAGTGTTGATTCTATAATAGAGAGATATCCCTAATACAAAATGAGAGATTATAATATATAACACTTCAAGAAAGACTTGGGCACTTTGTTTCATAAAATGGCCCATGCTACATTTAATGCCTTGAATGCATTTGAAAATTTGTGAAGGGGCCATGCTGGAATAGGGCATCGGCCTTAACTTTGGCATGTTAATTATTCTCAAATGTGTCCTCTAAAGTATGGGATGCCTAGTCTTCTTCTTAATATTTGTGCATCTGTCCATTCACTTTTACTTGAAGAAAAATAGGCTACACCTTTGAGTGCTTGCATTCTCTGATGTCCACTTGGTGTATTTTTCCACATACTAGAATAATTCCTATGTAGATATTTCTAGTCTTTCTACTTCATTCCCTCTTTCCTTATTTTATTTTGTCTCTTCCTCATGATCTGAGCCCTTGAGCTACCTTCTCACTTTTTACTGGCTCCTTCAGATCCTTCTTCAACTAGTCACTGAGTTTCTTCCTAGGTTCTGCACCACATTTAAAAATCAATGGTTATTTCATTACTTCTAAATTTGACATCCATGGGGATGTCACTAGTCTCTGGTCACTTGAACCACTTTGAACCTTGAACCTTGAACTCTTTTGGTTTAAAATTTTAATGGTTCATTGGTTTGAGTGGTCCAATCAGCTTGTCTATTCACTCAGCTCATCGGAATATTTTGCTTCCTTCATTTGCTCGAAGCTTCCTTCTAAACTTTGAATTCTTTGAACCCTTTGAACCTTTGAACTTTGAACCATTTTGGTTCAAAGTTTAATAGTTCATTCTCTTTATTTGAATCCTTTGAAGCTTCAAAAAATTTGGATCCTTTTATTTTTTGTTGAACTTATTGAAACCTTAAACTTTGAACCTTGAGAAGTTCAATGTTCAATGGTTCATTGGTTCAATCTTAACTCTTCGAATCCTTTTATCTTCTAAGTCCATCAAACTTATTGAACCTTTAAACTTTGAACTTTTTTGGTTCAAAGTTCAATGGTTTAACAATTAAATTTTCACTCTTCAAAGTCTTCTTTTCTTTAAGTCTATCAAAGCTATTAAACCTTGAAGTGGTTGAACTTCTTTGAACTCTTTGAAGTGCTCAACTCTTTTAGTCCACTGAGGCTCATGATTTGATGGTCTCCACCAAACACCTACCAATGGTTGGCATTATCAGGCACACATGGTCGAAAGACCAGTTTGACAGTGTACCTATTCTCTTCAAAGTCTTTATGAGGAACCATGAGAATTACAGAAATAGCCAATAAATATGCATGATTATGAAGCTCTCTAAGCACTACAAATATATTGAAAGCATCAAAACTTTCAATACAGTCTCATACTAGATTATGATAATGTCACAATCTTTCATCCTTGGTTTGATACAGGTTCCTCACCTGAAAAACCATCAGTTCAACATCTCCTTTGGAATGAAGGAGTTTAACCCCTTTGTCTTGATCTACCTTCAACCCGAGTAACAAAGATTCATACTCAGTAGTGTTTTTGATGTTGTTGAACTGCAACTTATATGAATAAGGAAAAATATCTTCTTGAGGAGATATCAACACAATCCCAGCTCTGGAGCTAGTAGAAGAACAACTACCATCAAATTCTAGCATCTAAACATCATCAAAATTTAATCTCTTTTTAGATTTTACTTCATTTGGAAGGGGAGATCCTTTTACATCTAAATTATGCTCTATTATTTCTTCTACTATTTTGTCTAAAACGATTGTTAGACTGTTAAATTCAAAAAAATTGTTAGATAAGATAGGAATATCCTCCATGGAAAAGAAGTAATTACCCATTCCTGAAGACACAAATAGAATTTGAACTTTAGGGGTTAATGTGTGGGTGATAATGTACTTTCACTCCTTCTCAAGGAGTAGTCTCTGCATGACACCTTTGATAGGGATCCTCACCTTAGATAGGTACATGCTTAACTCTCCACCAACATCCTTGAAAAAATTTTGCCCAAGAAGGATGCCGTATGAGGCTAGGACGTTGGCCACCAGGACTGCCATCTTAATTCTTTTTTTTTGGGAAGGCCACAAATGCAAATTATGCATCCTTGATTTGTCCTAGTAAAGTTATTTATTTTCCATAGAGAAACATCTCCCAAATGTCTTGGTTAGCATGAGACCAAGAGATTCTACCACCTTACAGGCATGACATTGTCAGATGTGCCTGAGTCAATTATGTAGTTGTTCAACTGATGACCATTTATCAAAAAGGAGACATAAAATGGTTCTATCTTCCTAGGGGTAGATAGATGAGTAATCATAAGGTTATTCTAGGTGGATGGGTTCTTGGGGGGACCAGGAGTTACCTTAAAAATTTCTTGTCCTGTAGGGACAGTTTTACTCTTCACAAATTCAACTAACCTATCCAACTGCTCGGGGTTGGATTGCAAGAATTTAAACTTAGACATTTGAATTTTGGTATTCTTAACATGGTCAATTATGTCAAAATAATGGAAAGTACTAATGATAGAGGAAGGAAGTTCATCCTTCTAGTTTTTTGGGGGTGTAGGACTGATCTATGAATTTGAAGTTGAAGATGAAGGAATGTTTGGAGTACTTACTTTTTTATTGCTCACCAGGTCCTTTGATTGGAAAGGTAGAGTAGTCCCCTATTTAGCAATTGAAATTTCTAGTTGAGATCCTTCCTCTATTTTTCATTTATCAGCTTATTGAGTTGACTAATTTTGGGACCTGGTAAACACTACATATGATCCATTAGATGCTTCACATTTACTTTTGGGTTTATCCTGGTAATTCAAGAAACCATTGTTGGAGTCACCAGCTAATTCTTCTTGGTCTTCTTCAAAGATATCAACACCATCTTCTTGGTTCAAATTAGGTTGGAAAGGAAAATTAGATTTAGTTTCAGGATATCCAACTGCTGAGTTAGTTGGATCTGCTTCAATGGCAAGCTTCCCCTGTGGGAGAGGAAGATGATTTGGCTGCCCTTGATTTCTAGTAGCGTTGCCTTGGTATGATTGATTGGAAAAATTCATCCTTGGTATATCTTAGTATGAAGGAGAAAAAATCCCTTGTGTCATTTAATTTTTGAGAGCTAGCAACTCATTTTCCAGCTTCTGCACCATAGGATCAATAGTGCATGTAGAAAAGTTCTCAAAAGATGAAGAAGGTTTACTTCTGTTAGGATCCCTTCTTATCTTTCCTACCAAGATGAGATCATCTTCAACCTCAGTGGCCAAATATTGAGCTACAACAAGGTCTATGTGGCTAGCCCACCTCAACAAGAAACTCATTTTAGGAAGCTGAGAGTTTATGAAGAAGCACTTGATATTTTTTGGTGTTGGCTAAGCAATTATGGGAATCCTATTCCTCAGCTTGTCAAATTTGGCTATGAATTCCCTCATAGGTTCATGAGGCTCCTTCTTCATCTATGTGAGCTGAGCCAACATAGCATGCACATCTTCTACAAGTTTGAACCTACCTTTGAATTTGGCCTTGAGGGTGTTCTAGTTAGTCACAGTCTGGGCCTGCAGATGATAAAACTAGTCTACAGCAGCACCTTGTAATGTTTCTACAAATAGCCTGACTGCTACGTCCTCATACTCCACACCTACCATGCCACAGGCTATGATAAAGGTTGTAATATGCTCATTAAGATGAACTCTCCTATCACCAAATAACTTGGGTAAATTCTTCCTTGAACTATGAGGTAGCTCATGTAGAGGTGGAGTTAGATTCAAGGGACCAAAAGTGTTATTCCAAGGGCCTTAAACTGCCATTATGTGATTATTGAAGGGAGGGCTAACAAATTTTTGAGGGGTAAGTATTGACAAAGCTCTACTAACAGTAGAAATAGAAGCTTTTCCTAGTAATAGAGACCTGACTTTTGTAAGAGGAAAACTCCTGGTTCACTAAAGTTGAGATGGTGAAGGAAATAGATCAAAATTACTTTGATGTACCAACTCAAATATAGGGTCAATAATACCTTTAGCTCTCTATATTTATGTATACCATGGATTTACTAGAGTATATAATGGATATGGATAAGGATATAATGGAGATGGAAATGGATAAGGCATAGGAAATGCTTCAATTTGAAGCTTGAGGATTCAAACTACATAAAAACATCCCCAGTGGAGTCACTAAAAATTGTTGGGTGAATATTTTGTCACCAGTTAACTAACGAAAAAATAGGTGTTTCAACCATAGCATAAGGAGATTTATATGGTAGAATGTGTAGTCTACCACATCAAAATAGGATAAATATCTCCTCTCATCAAGGGGAGGTTCCCTATACGGCAGGGGAGGTTCCCTGCTTGCTATAGTATAATAATATAAGCTAAAAATACACTCAGGGGTGGGATAACACCATCCATCTCTCTTTTTATAGAGATGATGTTCATAGATCAAAAGAGAAATCTTGGGTAATGGCTGGAGGTACTTCTCTTCTTTTAGAAGTAATATTTAGTCAACAATCAGATTCCTTCCTGGTAGTAATTGTAAACATGAGAAACCCATGAAAGCATAAAGTCTTTCATTACATCCCTCACTAAAACAAGATGTAGTAACACAACAAAATGAAGTGTAGCACAAAGTCTCCACCTCAACTAAAAAAGAGTGAAATATTATGAAGGATAATGGGAGCAAAAAGTCTTCCCAAGATCCTTTACACTGAAAAAGAAAACAAACAGACTAAAGACAATTGTGGCAACACAAAGTCTCCCCACAGTTGGCTTTAGGATACTTCCACTAGTTTTAATTATTTAATTAAATAGACAAGATGATATTTAGGAAATAGAACATAAGAATAATCTCCTAAACAACACAAGCTATTTTAGCATGAATTCTGAAAGGTCACTTGCTTTCTCATTCAAATAACAAAATATCATTGACAATCTGAGCTCAAAGTCTCAGTAATGCCTTTTAATTTGGGTAGAGTTTTGCTTCTATAATAGAGAGATCTCCATAATACAAAATCATAAATTACAATATATAGTGCTTCAAGAAAGACTTGGGTGCTTTGTTTCATAAATTGGCCCATGCTACATTCAATGCCTTGAATGCATTTGAAAATCTGTGAAGGGGCCATGCTGGAATAGGGCATCAACTTTAACTTTGGCAGGTTAATTCTTATCAAATGTCTCCTCTAAAGTATGAGCTACCTAGTCTTATTCTTGATATTTGTGTAGCTGTCCATTTGCTTTTACTCAATGAAGAAAAATAGGCCACACCTTTGCATGTTTACGCTCTCTAATGTCCATGTAGTGGACTATTCCACCTACTAGAATAACTTCTGCATAGATATTTATGGTCTTTCTACATTGTTCCCTCTTTCCTTGTTGTATTTTGTCTCTTCCTCATGATCCAAGCCCTCGAGCTATCTTTTCACTTTTTTTTGGCTCCTTTAGCTCCTTCTTCAACTGGTCGCTGAGTTTGTTCTTAGGTTCTACACCACATTTGAAAATCAATGATTATTTCATTACTTCTAAATTTGATGTCTGCAAGGACGTCACTAGTCTTTGGTCACTTGAACCACTTTGAACCTTGAACCTTGAACTCTTTTGGTTCAAAGGTTCAATGGTTCATTGGTACAAGTGATTCAATTAGCTTGTCTATTCACTCAGTTCATTAGTTCAATCTTTCTTTGAAAGATCCACATTCACTTTCTTTTTTCTTCTTCTATTGAACCATTTGGTTAAACTCATTTTTGGAATCTTTTACTTCCTTCATTCACTTGAAGCTTCCTTCCAAACTTTGAATTATTTGAACCCTTTGAACCTTTGAACCTTGAACCATTTTAGTTCAAAGTTCAATGGTTCATTCTCTTTCTTTGAATCCTTTGAAGCTTTGAACTTTGTGGATCCTTTTTTTTTTTGTTAAACTCATTGAACCCTTGAACTTTGAACCTTGAGAAGTTCAAGGTTCAATGGTTCATTGGTTCAATATTAACTCTTCGAATCCTTTTATCTTCTAAGTCCATCAAACTTATTAAACTTGTTGAAGCTTTGAAATTTAAACTCTTTTGGTTCAAAGGTTAACAGTTCAACAGTTCAATCTTCACTCTTTGAAGTCTTCTTTTCTTTAAGTCCATCAAAGCCATTGAACCTTGAAGCAGTTGAACTTCTTTGAACTCTTTGAAGCACTCAACTCTTTAAGTCTACCAATGTCGTTAAACCTTTGAACTCATTAAACCTTTGAACATTTCAAAGGTGGGGTTTAATGGTTCATTGGTTCAATGGTTCATTCTATTTGTTTGAATCCCACTGTTAAGTCTTTTGATTGAACCTTGATGTTGAACCAGCCTTGAAATTGCCTAAGTGTTGGAACTTCTTTCTTGTGAAATCCTGCCTGTTGAACCTATGAGTTCTTTTAGCTAAAAATGCTTGAATAATTGAAGAACTTGAGTGCTCAGAACATTTTTTGAGAAGGAAATAGATCATTTTGGCTTATAGGACCAAAATAGTTGATATATTGTCCCCAAAAACAAGTGACGGATTTTGGGAACAATAGGGTGGCATCCATGATCCATTAATGAAATAAATATCAGGATTAAGCCCTCCCATGACTCATCAATGCCCCATTATTAAAAATATTAATGGGCATATTTATGTCTTGTCCCTCTAAAATTGAATCAATTTATTACCACACATTTTGATCTCAAGATAGACAATCATTGTTGATCCTGAACATTTTTAGAAAGTTATAAATATAGGGCTTCAACATTGATTAAGAGAGATTAAAAATTGTGTAATGTTATCATGTAAAATTATTGCCACAAAGCTTCACCTATTTTAAAAATTGATCAAACTCATGAAACAGAGCCATTGGTGTACTAGGAAATGATGGAGGAGCTTGCTACCCATCATTGAAATAGACTTAAAGAACCAAATCTAGAAAAACAACACACTTTGTGGCCACTTTTAGAAGGAGAGACATTATTTAGAATGTTTGGTAGTTTTCATTATCTAAATATCTCTTATAATTCATTTATAACACCCCATGAGGGAGTGGGTTTGATGTTTTAATATCTATATGCTTTTTTATAGAGATTTTATTAACTAACGCATGGGGTAATGCATCTTGTAATCCTAATCTACATTTTGTCATGCTTGATAGTATTCACACCTAAAACAAGTCTTTATACCTTCTAATTTTGAATTTAGACACTCTTTGGTGCTATTTCACACTTCTTTTTCTCTCATTTTACGTTTCTATGGCTTGTGAGACAAATGGTAGGATCAACCTATAAAATAGCAAGATCGCTCTAGAAGTCGATAGGATCAACCTAAACATTGGAAAGATCACCTTAAGAAATGGTAGGAATGTGTTTGTGCATACAGAGATCACTTCATTAGTTTTTTATCTGCCTGTGTGTTTTATAGGATTGGTGATATCACACTCCAAATCAATAGGATTACTCTATAGAATGATAAGAATGCACTAAAAATTAGTGAGATCATTCTATGAATTGGTGGGATCAACCTATAAAATGGTAAGATCACTCTGGACTATAAAATTATAAGTGACTATTATTTTATTTTAATCAATTTTTATCATTTCAATAGGAATGCCCTATACTTTGGCAAGATCACTCGCTAATTAGTGATATCACCCTGTCAAATGGCGAGATCACAAACCAGTGTTTTATTTGTTCTATATTTTAATGATTTTGACCTATGAAATGGTAGGAATGCACTATAGAATAGAGACATAGTTTTGTGGAACATCAATATTGACCTGCACAAGAAAATAAAGACTTAATATAACAAGTTTGAAGTTTTTCTAACAATTTCACACCCTGATTTTAGACTTCTAACATCTTCTTTATAGGATTAATTCACTTAGTCTCCATTTCATAAATAAATCAAAGTCAAATTTCATTCATACTTCATTTTTTTGCCTTAAAAAGAACTCTCACATTAGCTAAACACTCTTAAGAGTTTTATTTTCATGCTTGTTTATTGAAATTGTTTATTTTTTCTAGAAAAATTAGTGTGATATGTATCTCTCCCCCCATCCCCTTTAGGGAACTCAGGTGATGAAAAATAGTCAATATTTACATTTTATGCCTTCTCCAAAGGTGTGAAAATAAATTTTCTAAGGCCCTCCTCAAATCTGTATAGTTTGGGTGATCCTAAAATGACCATAAAATCTTTTCACTTGTCTTCATTTTTATGCCCTTTAGCTTGTGTGTGGGAGTTCATCGCCTCTTCAGGGGTACTCTAGGGAAGTGTTGACTTGGGAATTCATCTCCTAGCATCATTTCAATCCCAATCCATAAGGGGATATATAAATTAAGGGTGACCCATTGGGACTCTTATTTTGAGTAGTTAAAATAAGCTCCATTAGTGGTTATCAGCCTCACACCATAGGGGAAACTTAGACATCGCACTACACTGAGCATTATGGTTGTAGTGGTTATGAAAATGATAATACCTTTTCACAATAAGCCATTTGATGTGGATCCAATTGATGTGATAATATCTAGTGTTAACCACACTTGGGACCATCTAGATATTAAAAAAATTAGCTTTAGAACAACCCCACTTGTTATGGACATACTATTAATTTAGGGCATGTAGCCCAAAGTTCCATGTTACCATAAAAAATATTGAGAGAATAGGGGGTGTAAAAACCATATTTTTTATGCACTTTTATTTTTAGATTAACAATTAAAATCTTCTTGACAACATGTATATAGATAGAGTTTGATAGTATCATGTAACCTTGTCAGTTTTAGGAGTTAGGACATTACACTTAGGTGTGTTTGTCATTACATTCTTTACTTGGTATTTTTGAGTCTAAAACTATTTTAAAACTAGAGAATTTTAATAAACTAAACACTTTATAATATACCATTCTATTTGAACAAAGAGGCATTACACTAACCAAATTAAAAACACTTCTTGCCTTGTTCAAATTATCATTCAAAACATTGTGTTTATATTTTTTGATAATGTAATTATGATTTAAATTTGAGTATATAACATTTACCTACTTTGAAAAATCTCAAAGTCCTTCATTTTTTGTCTAAATTCAAAATCTCACATTTCTAAGTTTTAATCCAAGATGTTATCGGTTTACCTTTCACACTTGGTTTGAGTAACTTGGGTACGATTTATAGTTTAGATTGAAGGCCATTACCTAGACTCATCATAATTTTATTCTCATTATGGACTTATATTATATTATGTTCTCTCACATTTTAAGTTCCTAGACCATTATACATCCTATTACCATGTGGCGGCATTATGCTGCCTATTTGGTTTTAGCTTTATACGTAGGAGTTCTTGTGTTAATTCAAATTTTGATCTTCTTGGTTTGCATTTTTATCTTCATAATTAAAAATACCTTATTCTATTTTTTTAATTATAACTTGTCATATTTATATCTATCTTTTATGATATTGATGTATCTTTGACCTAAGTTTGTTGTGATAGTCTACACTTTAGGTTCTAAAGCTATCTTACCCTATTCTAATTTGATAATTTCAACTCACCAAAGTTGAATAAATTCATGACCAATTTATTCTAAGTGTGTGGTACTATGCCTCTTATTTTATTATAGTCTCATTTTACCTTGCCATTTATTTCAAAATAAATAAATATGAACATCCTTTTTAAATGTTTGCAAAACACATTTCACATCTTATCAAACATAGAAAAAACCATCTTTATAACATGATTCAAAGGTATACTTGTAGTGGGGTTTCTTATAGCCCTAGTTACAAGGAAGAGCATTTTTATATTAGATAGGATAACTCTATTGTGTTCAAAGATATCCCAATAATTGTAGGGTTTGAAGAATATTATTATGAACATTAACCCATAGAAGATAAAGATGATTCCCCTTTGAGGTTGATAGAATCAGGGGCTAGATTACCACTAGATTTCCCTATGGAACAATTGTACACACTTGTTAGCTTAGAAGAACAATAGTAATCTCTTTCTTGTAATGAAAAATCTAATATTGCTTCTTCCAGCAAGGGAAAATAAACACTCATAGAATCTACTCCCAATGATCAATATCTTGCTACCAAGATCAAAAAAATTAGTCAATGGTATGCAGAATAATTTATTATGAACTTAACAGACTCTTTAGTTGTGACTTCGATTAACAAAAAGGCTTTTAAAGAGTAAGAGAATGTGATAGATCAAATGCATCATACCCTAGTTGAGCCTACATCTATGATAGATCTTGGAACTTCATATGAACAAAAAAAACCTAAGGATGCTTCAAAACATGTTTCAACAAACATGGAGCATACATTTTTCAATCACCAAGAAACTCTTGTCCGTTCACAGAATCAAGGGACAAAAAACTCAACACATATTGGGGATAATGTTCAAAATACTTTAGAAAGTTCTTTCCAAATGACATGTCCTTTAGTGAATCAACTTTAGACTCCTCAAAATCAATAGTATACTTATAATTCAAAATGGTATATTTCATGGAATGTTTATCGACCACCTAAGAATTAGTGGGTGACCTAGTTGACTCAAGGAGTAAATCAAAAAAAATTTGTAGATCATAGGGTTTATATCCCTAACAGAATAATTCAATAGGGGCACATACCACCCTAAAAAATTATATTCCACCTAAAAATGCACCAAAAATGTAAGAGTGGAATTTGATGAAGAAAATTATGTCAATGTTGGAGATAGGAAATCAGGTCAAGAAATATAAGTTTGATGAGATATGTCCATATCTGTTTGACTTAAGTATTCTCTAATTCCCTTTTCCACCTCATTTTGAGGCACCCAAATTTGATAAATATAAAGGGAAGCGTGACCCTCAAGAACATATACAAGCCTTTTTCATATTGTGCCAAGAGGTATCCTATATCAGTGTTTATCTAATTTGCTTTTTTCTATGTAATTTAGATGGGCAAGATTTGGATTAGCTCCTGATATTACCTACGAGATTGGTAGAAAATTGGAATGATTTATCTAAAAAAAATTCAACCTTTTCTCTTATAACATTGAACATGAGTTGATTATGGTCGACTTATGTAAAGTAAAATAATGTGATGGGGAAACCTTCATAGCATATCTCTAGAAATGGAGAGAATTATCTAGATGATTTCATCATAATTTGCCAAATAAAAATCTAGCTAACATATTTACACAAACTTACACCCTAAGGTGGCGCATAACCTATGGCTTGCTTATGCAAACACATTCAAGGAAATCATAGACAAGGGTATGCAAATTGAAAAAGTGCTTATTAATAAGGGCCTTGTCAAGATTTATTCATAGGGGAAAACATCTAATCATACCCAATCACCTATTCAACCTATTTCTATAGAAAATCCTAAAGTATTTTTAAAAAATAAGAACATGGTGGGAAATGGAGTGATAAAATCTAGACATGTACAAATGGTGTAGGATCCACCAACCCCAAATGTACAAATAGTTCCACTAATCCATCAACTACATTGTAAAGGGATCCTCCATGAACAACATTCAATAAATATAGCGTATTTAGCAAATAGGGAGAGCCTATTGAGGATGTGTTCCAAAATCTCATAGTAGTTAATCTAATTATGTGGCATATAGCAAATCCATTCCCTGAGGATCAACCCAAACCTAATTAGTATTAGACATATGAGTTTTATAACTTCCATCATGTTATTGGCCATGGCATTTACTAATGTGCTCAATTGGGGCATCTCATTGAGGATTTGATCAAAAATAATGAAATTAAAGTAAAACATGTGACATAAAACACTAATCAAGATATGGGCATTTATAAACACCCATTTCCTAAACACAATCAACAACTAGCAAGAAATAATCAAAATCAAGGGTAGAACTAACATCAACAAGCATAAGGCCAAAATCATAATCAACATGATCATAATTAGGATGATAATACCCATGCTAATAACATGGGTTATTACATATCATACGACTATAATAGTATTATGGGATGTGTTTTTGTAAATAATGTTACCACCATCACCATTAAATCTCATGAATCATCTAATGCTTTTCAAATTAATGGACACCCTATTATACGGTAAACACCCTCCTCTTTAAGTATTGCCATGTTAGGTTTAAGAAATTATATTACACCTTAATTTCCATGGGTTATTATCTATGGACCCACTTCTTCTAATTATAATGACTCATTTCCAAATTAAAATTTCACAAATGCAACTAGATGCTCATGAGTCACTATCCAAGGCCCTCTGCCTTCTTATAATTATAATGTCTCCTTATCGACTCTAAATTTCATAATCACAACTAGATGCTCATGATTCATACTCCAAGGCCCTTTGACCTCTTCAAACCCTAGACCAAACATGAATATTGTGCGTTTGGATCCAAAATTGAACATTATACTAGCTAAGGCTAAACCCTATCATACTTTCATTGAAAATTCATATAGTATCTCAAACCAACTAATTAAATTCCCTACACAAATTTCTATTTTACATCTATTACATATGTCAGAAGTCCATAGAACTATTTTGAACTACTTCCTTCAATAATCCACTATTCACCAAGACATTAAACTTTAATAATTTAAAACACTTGTAGGGAATTTATCTCTTTTATAATAAGTTACATTTGATTAGAGAGATATGTCTTCTCTTGGTCCTAACCATAATAACCCCTTATATATTAAGGTCATTAGTAAAAATCATAAGATTAAGTGGGTTATTATGGACAATGGTTCAGGGTTGAACATAGTGTCACTTAATTTAGTACAATGATTGGGTTATACTACCAAAGACATCTAGCCTAAAATAATTATGATCAAGGCATATGTCAATGTTGAAAGGGAATCTTTTGAAACTATCTAATTTCTAATCATTGTTGGGTTTGTGTCCCATCATAATTTAAGCCATATAGTGGATATTAAATTTATTTATAACATACTTCTTGGTCATCCTTGGAACCATGAAGTAAAAGTTATCCCATGCACCTTACATCAATGCCTTAAGTTCCCCCACAATGGGATTGAAGTTACCATTCCTATCGATATGTAGCCCTACCAATATTGCAAACACATAAAGATTAAATTTCATAATTATAACTATTGCCCTAGTTCTAAATTTGTTTTGAATAAGAACAAGAAATTTGTTTCAAAACCACCCATATCTAATTATATCAACCCAAGTGACCTTGCCTCCACTTTGGTTGATCCATTTCTTGTAATGCTTGTACAATAGGTTACTATTACTGACGTAGGTATTTCCACTTACCATTTGAAGTATTCCTTCCATATTTTTAAATTTTCCAAGTCTCCTAAATCTTTCAAAAATCTCAAGCCTTCCTAAAGCCCTTGTAGGCCTAACATGAATTGGCAAAATAATAAGGATACACAAAAACCACCAATGATATTTGTACCTACTACTTCACCAAATCAAGATATGGAAGCTTTTATTGAAGGAGTTTTGTTATCTTTTGATAGAATTGCTGATTATTTTTAGAATCCTAAGTATCTTATCCCTAATTGAATTATGTACAACTTTAATTATATAGGTAAAGGCCTTGGGCCATGAGATCAATGAATCCTACAACCATTATCAGTTAGTAAGCCTAACATGAGTCAAAGTCTTGGATTTATACTGCTTGGGGGTGACATCATGTATTTTGATAGTGATTCTTATGAATCGACTAGCAATGAGACTCTTGATAGTGATATAATGTCCCATTATAGTACTTACAATGATCTTGTTGACACTAACCTATTTGATTCTAATGCCATTATGACTATCACATCCCATTATCCCCTTTCCCTTTCTTATCCTAACCTCATTGATTGGAACCACTAGGATTCTATTATACCCCTTGACAAATTTTATAATGAGAAATCGATTGTTGAATATATGGGCCTCAGAGATAGATTTCCAATTGGTGATCATAAGTAAGGCTTTGACTTCTCCTTAGACCCTTTCACATACTTTGGAGAGTAGGAAAATTTTATTGGTCATAAAAAAGATAAAACATTAATATATTTAGGTGAAAACCTCTTCAAGGCAGTCATTGATTAGGGAAATAGTAAAGAAAAGGACAAGCCCTTGAGTGAAAACATATTTCATGCACTCTTTAATGGGGAAGTTTGCTTATCTCTAAAAGATTCACAATATCCATTGAGTCCTAGTTATATAGCTAGTGCCAGTATCACATTAGAACATCATAAAGTCTTTGATCATATTGCTCTTGACTTTCCAAAGATATTTACCAATTAGACACTACCTAAAATGATAAACTCAAATTCCTCTCATTATCTAGACCTTTGGGAAGAACAACCAAAAGTTGAAGTGGAAGAAGAGGATCAAGATCAAACATTGTCCAATATTCTAGATGATGGTTCTACACTCCTTGTTAAAAACACCATGAAAGTGAACCTAGGGACTTATGAGAACCCAAAAATTATTTATCTTGGATCCTCCCTCACTGATGAAGAGCATGACCACATTGTCACCATCCTAAGAGATTTCATTGATATGTTTGTGTGGGCTTATTATGACTTACCAAGCTTAGACCCAGACTTAGTTGTACATCAACTTGTTGTCCATCTAGATACTAAGTTGGTTAAACAAAAATTGAGAAGGATTCATCCATGCATTACTCTTTTGGTAAAATTATAATTAGAGAAACTATTAGAAGGATTCATTAGACCACTGGACTATTCCAAAGGGATATCAAATATAGTCCTAGTAAGAAAAAATCCATACTGAATATGCCTTTGTATTGATTTAGGGATATCAATAAGGCATGTCTCAAATATGATTTTATTCTACCCAATATCGACATGATTGTCAACTCTACTATTGGGTATGAAATGTTTTACCTCATGAATAGATTCTCAAGATACAATCGGATCAAAATAGCTCAAGAGGATCAGCATAAAAGTATGTTCACCACACCATGGGGAACATTTTATTATCAAGTCATGCCATTTGGATTGAAGAACACTAGCTCCACCCATCAACATGATATGAATGTCATCTTTCATGACATGATGCATAATATTGTTGAGGAATATGTTGATGACATCTTAGAAAAATTAAAAACATGTGTTGGACATCCTTATGTTCTATGGAGAATATTTTAGAGACTTCACAAGTACAAGGTTCATCTAAATCCTAGGAAGTATTCCTTTGGCATCACTTTAGGAAAATGTATAGGGTTCATCATGTCATAAAGAGGGATTGAGGTAGATCCTGCAAAGATTAATGCCATTGTAGACATGCCTTCACCTTCTAATCTTAAACAACTCTACAGCTTGCAGGGAAAGATCCAATCTATTCATAGGTTCACTTCATAACTAGTAGATAAGTTCCATCCTTTTACACACCTCTTGAAGAAAGGGGTAACTTTTCAATGGGATGTTGAATGTTAATTAGCATTTATAAATATCACAACATATTTGGCCAACCCACCAATTTTGAGACTACCAACACCTAGATAGCCATGGAAAGGAACATTTGGTCTACTATTTGAACCACACACTTGTGGCTTATGAACATAATTATACACCTATGGAGAAGGCATGTTTGTTAATAGTGTTCACTTCAAAAAATTTACAACACTACATGATAAATAATAAGACTATTATTGTTGTTAAAGTGGACCCTCTCAAATATCTATTATCCAAGGTAATTCTTATAGGTCACATGGCTAAATAGGTCACGATCTTAAGTGAATTTGATGTTGAGTACTAGAATCAAAATTCTATCAAGGGGAAGGTCATTACAAAAACTTGTATAAGCTCCTATTGTAGATACTCAACCCCTCAATTTTGATTTTCTAGATGATTCTATTATGATAATAGAAGAAATGCTACAAGAACCTGAATAAAAGAAGTTATACTTTCATGTCTCCTTTACATCCTATGGATATGGGGATAGCATTTTGTTGATTACACTATAAGGAGATATGATTCCCAAAGCATTTAATATTAATTTTCATTGTACCAACAATATGGCTTAGTATGAAGCCCTTATTATAGGACTTCATCTTGCAATATAGTTGGATATCTAATGCTTAATGGTTTATGAGGATTTTCAATTGAATATTAATCAAACCACATACCAATATCAAACTTGAGATGATAATCTTGCACCCTACAAGCACATTATGGATAATCTCAAAACTCACTTTAAATTCATACAATTTGAATACGTACCACTGGCCAATAATAGATCTATTTATGCCATGGAAAAAATCAGTTCCATGATACAAATTGTTAGCAATGCTAAAGATTATCATTTTATCATTGAAAATCTTCTACAACCTACTCATGTATTTCCAAATTAAGAGAGGCTATGTACCATCATTGGTCCCAATTCTCCACCTAAACTATATTGGTTCCAAGACATCTATAATTATTTCCATGACCAAGTCTTTTTGCCTAACCTTTCCACTAATCATAGAAAAATCTTCCTTCATCACATAACCCATTGTATCCTCCTTGGAAACATGTTTTATCATAAAGGCTATGATGGAATCCTACTTCATTTTTTATCTTCAGGAGAATCCAAGTTAACACTTAAGGAGGTTCATGAAGTAATGTGTGGGGCCCACACCAATGGTGTAGTCTTAGCAAAGAAACTCCTCAAAATAGGGTACTTTTGGCCCAAAATGGAAATGGACACTTTTAATTATGTCAAGAAGTGCATTGTTTTCTAATAGCATGGTAGTTTGATATATGTACCTTCCTTCCCACTCTACCCAATTACTACACCACGGTCATTCTCTACATGGGGCCTCAATCTCATTGGTGAAATCAACCCAACATCATGTGATGGCCACAAATAGAGTATTTTACTAAGTGTATTGAGGCCATTCATCTCACTTACATCACTAGGAATCATATTTCCAAGTTTATTCATTACGATATCATCTATCGATATGGTCTCCCATCCCATCTTATATCTGAAAAAGGTGGATCATTTATAAATTGAGATGTTAAGGCTTGTTGTGACAAATTCAACATCAAGCACAAGAAATCCACACCATATAACCCACAAGGAAATAGTCAAGCCAAGGCATCTAACAAAACCATTGTTTCCATCCTTAAGAAGATTATCAATGATATTGGTTGTAATTGGCGCTTATAAAATTTTCTTACCCTTTGGGCTTATCACACTAGTCATTGAAGCTTCATAGGAGCCACTCCATACTCCCTTGTTTATGGCATAGAAGTTATTACCCTGATTGAGATCGATCTGCCTTCACTATGGGTATCCTTGGAGAACATTGAAGATGACTAAGATTATATATTTTCTAGGTTGAAAGAGCTTGAACTCTTTGATGGAAATTATTTGGCTGACTTGGACAACTTTCAAGCATATCAAAATAGATTGCTTAGGAGCTATAACAAGCACATTCTCCCTTGGTAGTTTAGCATTGGTGATTTGGTCTTAAAGGAAAACTAAAAGAACACTAATTTTGAACACAAAAAGGGCAAGTTTTAACCCAATTAGTTGGGCCCATATGTTGTCACAATAAATTATGGATTGGGGGCATACCAATTAGATAATATAGATGGTGAAGAGATCCTAGAACCTATGAATATTTTATATCTCAAGTAATTCTATGATTGAAATCCTTTTAACCATTGTCTACAAGATCCCATACGTGGGGTCAACTTGTGTTGAAGTCATTTATCCCACTATTATATTTTGGAATATTTTATCTTGGACCAATTTTATTTTGTATTGTTCTATCTTGGACTATTCTAATGTGAACCCTATTATTTTACTACTCTAGACCATTGTAACCCTAGACTGTTGGAACTTTGGATCATTTATATTCCACTAGACTCATCTCTATCCCACTATGGATCATTGTATCCCTGGACCATTCTACCTAGAACAATATGCTTTTCATACCCTAGACTATTGTAACCTAGACAATTTATTCCATAACCAATTATGATCTTGATTATGACTCATAATAATTTTGGACTTACTCAGTTCTAGTTCTAAAAAATAGTTCAACCCAAATAGTATTTTTAGCTTCATATTACAAACAAGTGAATAAATATGTATCAACACATACTTTTTGCCTACTAAATGGTTCTTCAAATTTATCTGACATTACATATTATCCTATTATTATTTTTTTGTTGTTTCATAGGCATTGTTTCCTTGACAGGGTCACATGGGTGTTGCATCCAATTTTAACTATTGTTTGAAATTCTAATCTTGGATGTGCATCTCCTTGATTAGTTAGTTCCCTGTGTCATTTTTTTATACTAATGAATACCATTGCATCCATTTTAGCTATTTTTTGAACTCTTATTTGTGGAAGTGCATCTTCTTAATTAAGTAATTCTTTGGGCATTTTTTGTAAATATTTTTTTCCTATTACGTATCCAAAAAACACAAAAACATAAGAAACTAATAAACAAAAAGAATGAAACCATTGTCTTGCACTTTTGTTTATTTTGATCCCAAACTCTCACCATTTTATGAGTTAAACTATTTAGTATATCATAATTATCAATCAATTTGAGATGCTTAGAAATTTTAAAAAACATTTGCCAAATATATATTCTCTTGCTATTTTGTTATAAATTGTCTCTTATGCACTCACCATTTTGTGATCCCATTTCTTTATTCCTCTACACTACAATCATGTTTTCCTATCATCACTTTTCTTCTATCCCATTCCCTGGGAGACCTACATTTGGCCTAAATTTCATGTTGGATCTTGCATCCATGGAACTATGTAGGTAGCATCCACTTGCCTAGTGCATTTGGAGTTATCTTGGCCACCCCTTCCTTTTCTTCTTTTTCACCCCATTTTATCTTGTGTTTTTTCCCTATCACTTGGTGGCAACTTTCTATCCATTATTCTTGTCTAGTTGTACTAGTATCGTTAATTCTTAGATTAGGGGTCACCCTATCATAGAGTATAATGCCTCTATTACATGTGCATGAATAATTTATTTTCTAATTACACTAACATTGTGATCAACCATTGTTTTTGTGTGTTTATTTGATTTTTATTGTTGTTATCTCTTCATTTATTTTGTTGATTTTTTTTTGTTTGTTTGTTCATTTATATTTACATTGTGTTGTGTCCTAATTTTGTTTTCATTGTTCTTTTGTTGAGTTTTTATATTCTCTATTATTGTTTTATCCATATTCTATTATTATTAGTAGCAGTATTTTATTCTTTGTTTCTTAGTGTTTTGTTATGACTCTCTTTTTATTTTTTGTTTTTACTATTTTGTTTTGCTATTTTTATTTTTTTGTCCTTTTGTGTTCAAATGCATTCTGTAAACATTGTTAGTATAGTTTTCATTTAGGTTTGATTTGTTTAGAATTGTGTTTGACTTATTTTATTATTATTTTGTTTTCTGAGTACATCTTGTTAATATGTGTGGATCTTGATTATTCATATCTTGCTTTCAAGTTGTTTGATAATTTGTTCTTGATTAGCTTTTATACATTCTTGTCCCTTTTTAAATCTTGATTTTCCATATCTTGATTTTAAGTTAGGTTACATCTGTATATTGTTTTTTATCTTTGTCTTTGTTTATTTTTGTTTAAATATAAATATTTGTAACTTTGGTTTTGGTAATTTTTATAATTATCCTTAGTTATAAAAATTCACATTTGAATTGACCGATTGCAAATAAAAATATGATGTTATTGTAAGTTACTCATACTTATGATGCATAATTTCAAATTTTCTATAGTAAAAACCAAGTGCTCCAAATCCAAAAGTTAATGATCCTTCAAATATCATTTTTGAACTCATCATACCTAAAAAAAGACACTATGCAAGATGTGCATCTCTTGGCATACACTGTGAGTCTAATTGACTATTTTTATTATTAGTTTGGGTTATGCATCTCCTATATTATATTCTAACATCTAGTCATACATGAGGTAGAAAAAATACATCAACATCTATAATACTAACTAAAGACATGCATCTCTTGAAACTAGCATATTCAAACATATCATAACAAAGAGAAATATAAATGAAAACATCATGTGATAATGAAAAAATATTAAGAGCCCATGTATAGGTAGTAATAATCCAAAAATGTATGTCATATATATCTATCAAAAATCTTGTTTTTATACATAACATGAATATCTATACAAATCATAAGTATAAAAAGGTAGAGCTAATACAATAAACTCTTATCATGCTCATCCTTGGGAGGACTTTGCTGAAAACTCTAACCTATCCTAGATGTAGGCATTGGTAGTGGATGTGGTGGTGGAGGCCCCATGATAACCCACTATAAAACTAGATATGTCACCAACCACTTTGAATCTATCCCATGTATATACCTAGAGGTCTAGATAGTCTGATGCAACCTCATATATTCCTTATAGGAGGCCACTATCCTCTCTATATGAACTGCCACCTTATAAGCTCATCTCTAGTAGGCTATCTCATCCTTGCCATGTAGGACATCATCTTTCACATGCAAGTAATCTTCCTTGGTTGTAATCACATTGACCAAGGCTCTACCTAAACTTGTTTATGTATCTATCCCCACTCTCCAAGCCTCATTTCTTTTCTATATGAGCCTTTGAATCTATGCTAAGCAAAGTTTTGCTCACGAACTACTATAAAAAACTCTACATCTCCTATGGATAATTGGGCCTAAACCCTTGATATCTATGCCACTTGTCCCCTGATACCCATAATATCTACATCCCTAGCTATGATCAAACCCTATAACCTAGTGGTCTCTCCCTATGCAATAGCCAATTATGCCTATAACCTACCTACACTACTCTATAACCTTGATATCTCTAAGAGGCACACAAAAATCTCCCTTTGAAACCTATCAATTAGTGCCTAGGCCTCTATGGACTTCCCTATGCCTAAGGGCCCTATCCCTCTTGATCATATCCGTTTCCCTATACCTATCTTGGAGGGTCTTGCCTCTTTGAGACCTATCTTATGGCCACCTAGGCATCCCTTATATTAACATCCTAGCCATATAGCTTGGCTATCTCCATATCCTCTACAAAAATATGTTACTTCTAAGGCTGTATAACTTGTAGTGAAATGGCATATAAAATAGCTAGCCATAATTTCACTTGACCCTATTTTTGTACTGGGGCCTATCTTTGATCCCTACTCATCTTAGGCCATCTCTGTCTCAAAACTAGATACTGAGGTAATGGCCTAGTCAATCATATGGGTCTCACTCCTAACCACCATGAAACATATGCATCGATGACCCCTACATCTATAACCTCTCTAACATAGTCACATAAAACATGAACTACCCTATCATAATCCATGACTACCTCTACCCTGGACACTAGTGGCCCCTCTTCTTGATCTCTCTAGTCACATGTACAAAGTAGTGTGGACCCTCTGAGATGTCCTATTGCATATTAAATTATCGATGGACTTGGTCTAACCAGTATCTTTCCACCATAAAATCATGTCACCTTATGACATAGTATGGTGTGATCATGTATATGAACACAAACATGTCCTCTAACCATGCAAAATATATCCCTAGGTAGGGAGGCCACATAAACTCCCCATCCTCCATCTCATCTATGGACAACTTGTAATAGGGTAGGTCTCCTAAATGTACCTACATCCCTACACCTATTAGGTACCATCCCAAAGCCATGGGATCCTCTAGTCTCCTCTGATATCTTGGCCCCATGGGTTGTGTAATCATGATATGCTCCCAAGCCCATACTTGTATCAATGTGATCATGTGATGTAATAACCACCACTCACTCCTAAAAATAAAAAAAGGCATCATGTTAATTATCTTTCTATCATATTCTTCTAATTTTGAGGCTTTGACTAATCCTCTATGTATCTTTATCTCTTTGCTTCTAATTTTGGGCCTAGATTTTTCTCCTCGAAGTCTCATTATACTTTCTTTTAGCATTATCTTTGTTGTTTTGGTGATCCTACCATTTTAGGGAATTCTTGTAGTTTAAAAATTCAATCCCATTGTTTACTATGATCTCACCAATCTATAGGTCATTCTTGTCAATATATAGGTCAAATCATCATGTGAGAGGGTGAAATTTTGGTGATCTTGCCATTTCAATCCATAATCTCACCAAAGGGTTGGAAAGATCATTGATCTCATGATGTTATCACTAATTTTGTGGGTGAACACATCATTTTCCACATTAGGAAAATGGTGGGATCACCCTAATTACCATTTTTTATATGCCATAAATGTAATAAATGAGAAATTAAAAAAACCAAAAAAGGTACTTACCATATCTCCAGTCCTTTATGGTCATTGGTACTCTATCACACACTCCCTAAGATGTTATTAGTGTGGTATATTGGCCATTTTATTCAACTCTCTCACATGAAATTACCAGAGCTCAGAATTTACTATAGTTAGGGTGAAAAATGACCTATTTTTACCCTCAAAGGTCAAAATATAGTAAAGTTTTCAAAATTTTCAACCCCTAGGCCTATAGTTACTACATTTTATTTCTCTTGGGCTAGTATTTTATCCCATTTGATCTAATTTTTCTCACACTTTATTCTAATTTCTCCATTTTTAGCCATTTTTTGCTGAAACTAATGAGATTAGAATTCTTACGATCGAGGGCCCACCCATCAAATATTTTCAATTTTTTCCCCTCAAGGGGGTATCATGGACCACCCAAATGATTTTTGTGGAATTTCATAAACCTATTTCTCTGTAATTTATACAAATTTTAAAAATATAAAGTGGGAAAGAAATGTATTTATTCTAATTATAGTGACCTTTTCATTCTTTGAAAATATGTCACTTCGATTGAATGTCTCACCATACCTTCTAAAAGAGGGGAAAAATGTAGACATCAATTTCTATCACTATTATTATAAAATTGTCAACCTAAGTAACATTTTATGATAATACACAAGCTGGGCCAGAGTCATTAAAACATGCTAAATGGTCCAAACTTATCACATAGAGGTATTGATTTAGGCCAATGTATCCTTGAATGGGGCAGTGCATTTTATTTGATTATTATATTTTCTCAAACCACTTCAAGTCAAATTGTGACCTTGAAAAATAACACTCTAGGCCACTAAATTCTTCTAATTTGGTAGCACACATCATGTGCATGTGTTATTTCATATCCATAATGCCCTAAGTGGGGTATTGTTACTTACACAACTAACACCTTCTTATGATTATACATCAGTCAAATTATGACTTTGTGAAATGACTTTTTCAACCAGGTTGATTAAGCATGTGATAGACTTCCAAATAAATGTAGAAAATTAATCAAAGTCACTTAAGCAAATTAAATCAAATTAAGAGCCTAAGTGAAAAATCCATAGAAGTTAGTGAAAATATATTAATTATAAATTCATTCCTCAAATATGCATCATCTCATGACATCATCAATGGGGTGGCATAAATAATCCATTAATGAAACAAATATTAGGATTAAGCCCTCCCATGCCTCATCAATTCCCCATTATTCTAAATATTAATGGGTATATTTATGGCTTGTCCCTACAAAATTGAATCAATTTATGACCATACATCCTAATCTCAAGATGGATGGTCATGGCTGATGTTGAACATTTTCATAAAGCTATAAATATAGGGCTTCAACATTGATTAAGAGACCTTAAATATTGTGTAATGTTATCATGCATAATTATTGACACAAAACTTCACCTATTTGCACAAATTGATAAAACTCATGAGCCTAATCCATTGGTGCACTAGAAAATTTGGAGGATCTTGTTACCCTTCATTGATGTAGATTTGGACTACCAATCTAAGGAAAAACACACTTGTTGGCCATTTTTGGAAGGAGGGATGTTATTTGAAAGGTTTGGTAATATTCTTTCTTTAAATAGCTCTTGAAATTCATTTACAACACCCCATGAGGGAGTGGGATTTATGTTTTATTATTTATATGCTTTTTTATAGAGATTTTATTTACTAACACATGGACTAATGCATCTTTTAATCCTACTCTACACACTTAGTTAAGGGTTAGATTGATGTTTGATGGGTCCACCCCAAGGTAAGTATTTCGAACCTAATAGTCTTTCCTTTATTTTATTAGTAGATAGATTTTGTTTGTTACTCATTGAATGAATTTGTGTATTCTTTTTTAAGATTTATCTACATCTAATAAATTTGTGTGACTATAGGATTGCTCAGGTTTTCCATATTTTGCTTTAGTTTGCATAGGTCCCCATTTGGTTGACCATTGTACCTTACCCAATTAGTATCATTATAACCATTCTCCTCAGTTTAGTTTACTTTGCTTGCATACTTAAAATCATTTTTAATAATAAATATACATTTTTATAGGTCTAGTGAGATATACATCCTTATGTCATAGGATTAGTATTTATAACCCTTTCCTCTTGACTTTTGCATTTTAGGTAACCCGCAACTATATTTTTGGAATTCATAGGTCATTAATCAATCATTAACGTATCACATGATCCATTTAATTAAACTTATTTGAGTTTAATTCTTTTGAGATAGGCTAGTTTTAGGTTAATACATGCTCATGCATACATTCTATTGAAATAGATATGAATATTATTCCACCTTTGGTTGGAACATATCCATGTTTTTATTTTTTGTAACTTAGAAAAAAAATTCAAACTAATATATCTATTGTATTCTAATTATATCAACCAACCCAATACCTTTATTTATCTACCTATGAATATTATCATCTTATGATGTATCAATTTTTATGTCTCTAGACTATATTAGCCAATGTAATATAGTTCAATGTGATTTTCACTATATCAATTAAGTTGATACAATTATTATTCTTAGTTTCCACTAGCACAAAATTTTTCCCAAATTGTATTAGCCTAGTTGATATAGTTTTTTTTTCTAGACATAGTAATTAACTATATCAAATAGCTCAATACCATCAGTTACTATAGTCATTATTTTACCCTTTAAATTTTAATGCCCATAATTATAGGTACCTCCTAATGGTATGGAATTACTACACCTTTTATCATGGTTGAGGATCCCAATGATGATCTCCCCACATTTTCTCATGGCTAAGGATCCCAATGATGATCTTTCCACTGATGATGACACCTATAGTGGAACCATAGATTATCCATATGGTCCTACACTTTATGATAATCCTTATGAGGATGTTTATGATATCATTTTTGACACTTATAGTATTGTTGAATATACCCATGAGTATCTTACCCTTTATAACCATGATGATCCTTATTATCAGGGTGAATATACCAATGTTTATACTTATGTTCCTCCATTTTTTTATAAAGTTCCTTCTTATCCCACCTTCACCACTTATCACATGGTTAGAAATCAATATCAAGATTATCTTATCTATGATGATGACTATGATGGAGGTCAAGACCCTATCATGATATAAGATAATAACATTCATGAAATTTATGAAATATACATAAATACTTATTATAATTTTCCCATATTTACTAAAAAATATAGTAATAATGAACATGGTTTCTTTTATGTTTACCCACCCTATACCCTATCCTTGTAAGGTCTTAGAAGGATGAATCATCAAACCTCAACTCACATTCAACCAATTTTTAACAACTTATTAGTTTATGAAGAAAACCTAATCCAAATGCATGCCACATTATGTATTATAGGTGATTTTGATCCTCGATCCTATATGAAAATTCATAACTATCATGATTCAACTTCTTCCTATCCACCCAAATCATCAAGACAATCAATTATTTCCAATAACATATGCCAAATTGATGCCATTAAATTTCAAACACATGTAGTCAATTTCATCATCCATAACCCATAATGTGTTGATATAATTCCTTTTCCTCTAGCCATCTACATCAGCGTTGACATATAATGTGCCGATACATTTCTTTTATCTCTAGTCAACTACATCAACCATAAATTAGAAGGTGTTGATATAGTTATTTTTCCTCCAACTAACTACATTGACCATGACACAAATGTGTCAATATATTTCTCTCTATATAAATCAACTACATCAGCCATGACCTATAATGTACCAATCCAATTCAATTCATATCACTAGACTATATTGACCTAGCCCATAGAGTTTGTTTAATTTTTATTTTATTAGTTGACTATTTTAACCTAGTCGATACAATTATTTATACTCATATTTCTACATATTATATTTTCTTGGCCCTATCACCTATAAAAGATCCTAATATTTCCATAGATTATACAATTCCTACTATAATACCATTTTATAAATATTTTGACATCATTACTAGGATTTTTAATCTTGAGATTGGCTCCAATCCACTTATATCCCACATGTTATGACATTTTATGATGTTTATCCTCTTATTATCACACATGTTGGGGCATATTGTGATGCCCATCCTTTTTTTACTAAACATATTAGGGCACCTTATGATGCCCATATTTTAACCTTTGTGGCATCTTACAATTCCCATCATTGATCTTATGCACACTTTTGGGGCATCTTACTATGCCCGTCATCATTCTTTTGTCTTATTCATTTCTCATCTTTTATATATATATATATATATATATTTGAGGAGTTAAAGAAGACCCTTCATTAATGAAAGGTGACTTGCTCCTAGTTCCTTAGGCTTCACATCTACCCCTAAGCCTTGATGCATCACAAGATGTTTGGTAAGAATTGAACTCAAGACCTAAGCAACCAAAGTCACTGATCCTATCCACTCAAGATAACCCTTGGGGATTTCTTGATCTCTCATCCTTATCATGAGGTATCAATCTAAAAATTTTCACATCTTAAAAACAAACAAATTTATCTTCAATAAACCTTTTGAGACCAATATGCTCACATTTCACATATTATTATTTGATATACTCATTAGGATATATTTTGATTGTTATTGTGTCTCGTGTTTCTTGATTTTTCTACATTTTATTTATTTTACCCCTCTTTTTAGATGATTACTTTTAGCATTACTTCTTTTTTAGTTCTTTGATATATTACTTTTGGAATTGGATTTACATGAGGATATTAAGTATCACCCTTAGGGTTTATATCATTTTTAAATAGGATTTATTCCCTTTTGGAGCTTAGGCTTTGCCCTTAAACATGGTTTTTACCATTTTTACATTTTGCCTTAGATTCCCCTAAGGATCTTCGGTATCACCTTAAAGTTTTATATCTTTTTTACAATCAACCTTAGATTCACTTAAGAATATTACGTAGCACCATCAAATTCTATTTCACTTTACATTCAACCTTAGATTCATTTGATGATCTTAGGTAACACCTTAAAGTTTTCTTATAATCACATTTTTATCATTTTTCTATTAGTCTATTGTGATTATTTCACCCTTATTTACTTTCCTCCTTATTGGGATGACTACTACTTTTAACAATGCTTATGGTAGATCCCTTATAGGTTGGTGTTGTCACTTTAAGTTTCACCCTTTGAGGATGTGTTTTAGTTCTCCTCACCCAATTAACACAATGGGAACTCTTTAAGGTTGTGGGTGGCCTATAACTAGAGATAGGCTCTAGATAGGGTTGGCTCCCCTAATTCTACACCTAAGGTAACACCACATCTATCAAAATTTGCAAAAAAAAGGAAAGAGAAAGTTGAAAATAATGGAATAAAAAAGTAATGCAAATTTTTTTATGTCTCTTCCTCTTGACCATGAGTTGATAACAAAGCTAGGACAAGGCTAAGTATACTCACACAACTTCAAATAGCTCTCTAGCATAAGTATTTTTATATGGATTTTGTAGTTGATACATTAGTTGAGAGGGGTAATAAAGAGGCCTAGAATAAGGAAATAATGAAGGTATTCCACACTTACTAGTTTTATAACCACTTGATACACACTATATGACCTACAAGAGATAACCTACTCATAAAGAGGTGAAGATGAAGAGGACATATACAAGGTGATTGAACATAAACACTACCATTCATCAACAATTCATTATTAACACACTAAATGTGATATGAAGAAGGTAAAAATAGTTTGCATTCACTTAAAAAGTAATACCATGTATAAATTTTAGTAGGGCTTCACCATACTAACTTGGAAGATGATTTCAATTCACTCACAAGAGTACTTATAAGAAAATTGAGAGGGGGCAGAGAAGAGGACATATAGGAAGATCATGATAATTGTCATCTAGTCATGAGATAAATTAAAATATAAATGAAGATTGATAAATAGTCTTATGAATTTTCCTCTACATGTGTTATATTTTCTTAATGATGATCTTCATGAAATTTGGCGTAAGAGTGACTCTTGGCCTTCTATGACTCACTTTTTCTCTTGAAAATTCTCTCTTTTCTTGATTGAGGGGTTACATGTCCACACTTTCATCTATATGTATTTATGATTATTTACACTTTGTACACATTTTGGGATCTTTAAAACTAACTTTATTCTGCCATAGACCTATAAGCTTGAAGACTTCTATTGAAGGTCTTCCTGAAATTATTTTACATTAGCACTATATCTTTGAGAAACAATAAATTCATGGTTATAAAATTTATTATAAGGTCATGATCATGAATTTTAAATTTTTTTCATAGTATATAAACCATACAACATCCATGATTTTGGCTTAAAACCTCGCTTATTACATTGTATGAGACCTGTTAGATGCTTGAGTGACCTTTAAAAATTGACTATAGACTTATATTTTCAAAATATATTTAGCTATGTTAATAAAAACATCATTATACCACTTTCATATGAAAATATACATTACCATAAAAAAATTTAAGTTTCAAGGCTTTTGGATAGGTATTTTTCAAGATATGGAGATTTTAGGATGCCTAGACAAGCCTTTGCAAAACAAATATAGATATGTAGACTGTAATTTGGAATTTTATATTTCATAAATAATGGTATATATATTAAAATAATTTTTAAAAAAATTAAATTTTTCCCCTCACCTACATTTCAAATTTCATGAGTTTTGGATAATTACATCTGAAGTTATAGAATTTTTTGTGCTAACTAGGATTTATAGGGCAATAAGCAGACCTATTTACTATTGTTTTTATATTTTGAGTTATAGATACCTTCAAGAGATAATTATTTTTGTGTTGGTAGTATACTAATCCCCTCTATCCTCTATAATAATTTTTTGAGCAAGTTCAACTCAAAAAATTACCAAAAATTTCTAATTATAGGTCTGTAGACTTGTTTAAGCATCTTAAAGACTGAAATGTTCTCAAAACCCTAAAAATTGATATCTTATAGGCCTATACCATGATTTTAAGGTATTAAACATTTTATAAGAGGATTTTATCTTTCATAAATACCAAATTTATATGTAATATCCCACTAATACATACAAATTTTCACCATTCTTGGTACACAGGCCTATAGGTCCTCTTTATAGTTTGAAACACATGTTGAAAACCTTGCCTTTACTACAAACCTAAAAATTATCCTTACTATTTGTTAAAAATTTATTAAATATTATTTATCCATGTCTTTAATGTGTCCAAATTTATAATATGATCATGGGGGTAGGAGGAATGCTCTCTTGGTCTACTTAATGGTTTCTTTCTTTGAGAAATGACACCTTGGAACTTTGAAGATAGGCCCCTACCTTTTATAGACTTGTGTAGCCTTCTTGAGAACTTCTAGAATACTTTAAAAAGTTTAAAACCTCCCATATGGTATGCATTCCTAAAGGTATAATACTTGAAGCTGAAGTCCCTATTTACAAAAGAAATAATGGGAATACTATCAAAGTCTACAATAGATCCCTTCTAGCCCCCTGAAGACCTTCTAAAAATTTGAAGAATACAATGCCATAACCTATAAAATATTCTTGAAATAGTGAAATCTCCATGAACATGTTTGAGATGGATAATGATCAGATCATGGATAATGATCAGATCATGGATAATGATCAGATCATGGACAAATGCACTCCTCTATGTTAAGGGAGTTAAAATCCATAAAAAATCTAAAATAAGAGGTAAATTAAAAGGTTAAATGATTTTTACCATTTGAATGGATGGAAGGAGGCATGAGATGATATTTCAAACATTAAATGCCATTTTAAAACATTTAGAAATATTAGTCTTCTAAAAATGACTTTAATGACCTCATAAGACCCTTTTAACCTCTTTTGGTAAGGAAACTAATGCAATTCTCAAACTTTTTAAGGATAGAGGTTGATATTTAACCTACGAGGCCAAAAATATCAACATTTTTGGTGACTTACATGGATTTTTTATTTGATAGACAATTGGACCAATAGCCTTAGGCAATCCATTAGGCTATGGAGTTCCCTTCACTTAGCAACAAACCTAATTTAGACCCTTGAACCTAAATACAATCTCTAATAACAAGTTAAAATAAATGAACATACCTTTCAAACACATAATAAACATGAAACAAACAACAACAAGACGCCACATGATGCCAAGAGGCACTTAGGGAAAAGAGAGAAATAAAAAACTAGATAAAAATTATGGTTAAATCACTTGGAGAAAAGAAAAAACAAGCCTACTATGTATGAAAAATCAAAGGCCTACTCCACCTAGATCAAAAGGAAAACTTTCAAAATCTTCTTAGCACCATATGAAAAAATTGGTAATTAATTAATGGTGTCTATTTGAAACCTTATTTTGAGGTGATATGCATGCATTACCTCTTGAGATGTTGGCATGTTCATTACCTTATTGATTGGAAATTAAGCCCATCTCCTTAATTTCTTTACCTATAAACTGATCATGGATATCAAGAAGACTATCATACCCTACCCAAATATGATTGTCTATCATTAACACTTCAACTTATACATCACCCAAATCTTGTTCCTAACTAGTCATGATAAATTGATGTAATTCTCTTTGTAAGTTAGCTTGTGGGTTTTGATTTGTATCTTTATTCTACTATTTAAGAGATGTAGGTCTACTAAGGACTTGAAATTCTAGAGTAAGATGATAGTATTTCTACCACAAGTCATTGGGATATTTTTCATGTCCTCTTAGAGAGAATAAATTTAGTAGCATCCGTATTCTTCTCCTCATGAGTTGTAGGCTTGTTAAGATCCTTAAATTATTTATAAATGTCCAAGTATGACTGCCACATGTCATTAGAATTTCCTTTATGCCTTGTTAAAACATTGATCAAATGTCATTCCTTCTTAAACCTCCTTATAGCCACATTGAATAATGTCGTGGTTTGATATGATAGGATCTTCATCACATACTACAAGGACACCTTGAACTTATTTACTCGCATCTTCCCCATGTTCACTAATTAAGACAACTACTTCAACCTCCTTTTATTGATCATGGGAATCAATGATTTTGAATTCAAATTCATCTTCTTCTTGTTTAGGATTAGACTCATGATAATTTAACCAATTTTATTCTTATCTCATGTTAAAATGAAGCTCTTATATCTAACTAAGACCTTGCTCATATCCATAAATGCATTATTGACTAAAGAGGATTGATTTCTATTCATCTAGATGATCCTTCTCTTCTTGACCACTTGATATATCTTAAGGAGTGTTCAATTACACCTATACTATAACCATCACTTAAACATCTTCATCATAACATTCTTGAGGATCATTTATAGCATTCTTGAGGCTCATTTATAGATGCAATTGAAAGTTATATTTCTTAATCATGTTCACTTGAATGTTTCTCATCTGCTTTCCATACAATAAGACATCCAATGCAAAGGGAGATAGTGGGAGAGAAAGAGGGTCCAGCTAGTGGATCAGGTGTATAACACTCATTTTCACATGGAATTTGAGTCATTAAGGGATTTACTTCATTTACCTTCCATACAATTAGTCCTCCTTCAAAAATGGAGATGGTGGGAGGGAAAATGTCTCATTTGGCAGAGTGGGATTTATATTCCCATGAGTTGATTTGGGGTTTGAAGGAACACTTTTCCAACTTGGAAACTTGGCGTAATGGCCTCATCTAGGATCTCTTAAATAAGAGGAAAATATGTTTGTGCTAAATTTTATTTATTCTCTTCCTTCCACTAAACAATAATCTTATCAAATTATAATATAACTTCATCCTTATGAATTATCCTAACTTGAAGAGTGGATGTGGAGCTCAAACAACTTGGATCCTTTATTGGTTTGGATTCTAAAGCTTTCTCCCTTTCTTGATTTTGGATTGGCATATGAGGAGTGGGTGAGAATATTGGAAACTCCCTTGGTTGAGGATTTTGATGAATTGGAGGAATTGAGTTTACAAAATTATGTAGTTCTTGATTAATTTCTACAAGTTTAGCCTTGATATCATTAATAATTTGGTATATGCTAAGATTAGGAGAAGGTTGACTTAGAGTAAAAGGGGGTATATAGGATTGATAGAATGCTTAGAAATTTTGATATGAAGGTTGACAAGTTTGGTAAGGTTGGTTAAATGTATAATTATATCCATATGAGGGTAAAGTGGGGTAATCATAGGGTTGGTATGGCTATTCATAGGGCTGATATGGATCAATACCTTGAGCCAAGTTGAAACCTACTTCAAACTCAACCATGAAAATTAATGTGGAAAGCAAAAAAAAAGGTTTAATTTATTGTAAATAATACCTAGGATGATACAACCAATTAAATTAACTCATAATCACCATTTATTCTTGTATAAGTGCCTCCAAAGGCTGATGTATTGAAGGACAACACCAATAATACTTCAATAGATGAATTGATTTAAGTACTTATCCCATTGGGAATGCCAATAACTATTTTCATTTTGAGTTTCACCCTTTAAGGAGGTGTTTTACGTCTCCTCACCCAATTGACATAATGATAACTCTCTAAGGCTATGGGTAAACTATAATTATAGAGATTCTCTATAGAGGGTTGGCTCCCTCAATGCTACGCCTAAGACTTACACCACACCTATTAAAATTTACAAAGAAAAGGGAAAGAGAAAGATTAAAATAATGGAAAAGAAAGTTGATGCAATAAATTTTATGTCTCTTCTCTTGACCATGATTTGATAAAAAATCTAGGATAAGGTTAACTATACTCATACAACTTCAACCAAATCTCTAGCATAAGTATTTAGATATGGAGGTTTTAGCTAATACAATAACTAAGAGGGATAATCTATAGGCCTAGAATGAGGAACCAATGAATGTATTCCACACTTAATAGTTAAATAACCAATTGATACACATGACATGACCTACAAGATATAATCTACTCACAAAGAGGTGACGATGAAGAGGACAAATGTAATGTGATTGAACATGAACACTATCATTCATCAATAATTCAATATGAACACACTAAATCTGAAATGAATAAGGTAAAAATACTTTTAATTCAATTAAAAATAAACAAAAATTATCAATTTTATTAGGGCTTTGCCATACTAACTTGGAGGATGATTTTAACTTCACTTATAAGATTACTTATAGGAGAAAATAGAGGTGAGAGAGAAGAGGACATATAGGAAGCTCATGATGACTGTCATTTAATCATGAGATTAGTTATCATATCAATTAATAATGATAAATAATATTTTGATTATTTCCTTACATGTATTATCTTTGTTTAATGATGATATTCATGAAAGTTGGCACAGTGTTGACTCTTGGCCTTCTATGACTCACCTTTGCTCTTGAAACTACCTCTTTTCTTGATTGAGGAGTTACAATTAAACACTTGCATATATCTATATTAAGGATTATTTACACCTTATCCACATTTGGGGATATTAAAAACTAACTTCATTCTACTATAGGCCTACAACCTTGGAGATTTCCACTGAAGGTCTTCTTGATACCCTTTTACATTATATCTTTTGGAAACACTGAAGTAGTGGTTAGAAGATATAGTTTAAGGTCTTGAACATAGATTTGAATTTTTTTTTCATAGTATAAAAACCCTAAAAAAACCATGATTTTGGCTCAAAACCTTGCTAATTAATTTTATTGAGGCTTCTTGGATGCTTGAGTGACCTTCAAAAACTGACTGTAGACCTATATTTTGAAAATGTCGTTATATTTGTTCATCCAAAAATAATGAGACCACTTTAATATGAAAATATAAATTCCCATGCATATTTTATCCAATCCTAAAGGCTTTTTTATAGGTATTTTTCAAGATATGGATATTTTAGGATGCCTAAGCAAGCCTTTATGAAAAATGTAGATCTATAGAATTTACTTTGGTGTTTTATCTCTTCTCAAGAATGATAAAGACCTAAAACCACTTGGAAACTTTTTGAAATGTTTAACCCCATATAAATTTAAAATTTCATGAGTTTTATATACCTAAAACTCAAGTTGTGTGTGTGTGTGTGTGTGTGTGTGTGTGTGTGTGTGTGTGTGTGTGTGTGTGTGTGCGTGCGCGCGCGCGCGTGCACATGTGCATATTGGGATTTCTAGGGCAGTAAGCAAGCCTGATTACTAAAAACTTTGTATTTTGAGTTATATAGACCTTAAAGAGATCATTATTTTTTTTATGGGACTAAATTAACCCCATTTATCATATGACTAAATTTTAATTCATAAAAGTACCAAAAAATTAAAATTTCAAGTTTGCAAACCTATATAAGCACCTTTAAGACTGAAACCTTCTCAAAATCCTACAAATTGAGATCTTAAAGGCCTATACCATGATTTTAAGGTCTTAAATAATTTTTAATATTATGTTTAGATTGAATAAATCCCAAATTTAGAATGAATATCCCACTAATGTGCATAAAATTTCACCATTATTGGTATACATGCCATTAGGTCCTCTTTATAGTTTGAAACACATGTTGAAAACCTTGCCTTTATTGCAAACATGCAAATATCTCCTCAATGTGTTTGAAAACTTAATTGAAGCTTATTAATCAATTTTTTAAATGTGCCCAACTTTATAATATGATCATGTGGGTAGGATTAATTCTCTCTTGGCCTACTTAATGGTTCCTTTCATTGAGAAGTGACACATTGAAATCTTGAAGACAACCCCTACCTTTTACAAACCTGTGTAGCCTTCTTGGGAACATATAGAAGACTTTAACATGTTTGAAACCTCACATATGGTATGAAGTCCTAAAGGTATAATACTTGAAGATGAAGGACCTATTTATAATGGAAATAATGCGAATACTATAAAAGTCTACAAGAGATCCCTTTGAGCCCCCTGAAGACCTTCCACAACATTGTAGAATACCCTACCAAAACTTCCAAATTATTCTTGAAACAAGAAATCTCCATGAACATGCTTGAGATGGATAATGGTTGAATGAAATCTTCCATGTTGAGGGATTTAAAGGCCATAAAAAATATAAAATAATAGAGAAATTAAAAGTTTCAATGGTTTTTGACTATTTGAATGGATGGAAGGAGGCATGAGATGATATATCAAACATTTAATGACCTTTTGAAATGTTTAGAAAGCCTAGTATTCTAAAAATGACTTTAATGACCTCATAAGACTCTTTTTACCTCTTTTGAGAAGGAAAATAATGAAATAGTCAAACTTTTAAAGGATAGAGGTTGATATTTAGCCTAAGAAGCCAAAAATATCAATATTTAATATAGCTTACCTAGTGACATGACTATCATAATATATCCCCATCCCTTTTGGAGCATTGTTTTCACTCCCTATGATCATTTGTAAGAATATTCCTCATTACATCACTTTTATTGCATGGATGGATCTTCCAAAATCCCCATGTATCCCTTCTTTCCTTTCATTTGAGGCACACTTAGGTCAATTTTGAGATTTCACACTTACATGTGGGGAAATTCTAGGAGTCATTGGGCACCATGTTCTTTAGGTTCTCCTTTATAGTGTCTGAGAATAAGACTAGTTATTTATTTCATCCATGTTTTTTTTTCAAAATCCATATAGAGGAGGAGGAAAAAATCTAAAAGAGTGACCATCAAAATAATATCAAAAGGAAAATTATATCACCAAATTCAAATCAAACTAAAATATGTGATATTTGTTTTGGCACATCTCCTATCTTATTTGAAGCTAAAACTCCATAATTATACTGATGATAGAGATAAGGTCCCTTGGGGTGAAATAG